>WNNJ02002121.1:0-48162 GCA_012934845.2 Pomphorhynchus laevis | reverse complement strand
GATTTTTATTTAAAATTTTAATTCTAAATTTTAACTTGATTTAAAAAATCAAGTTAATTTTTTAAATCAACACAATAATATTAAAAATAAATTTAAAATCATTAGAGGAAAATGTTAAGGATGAATCATAAACAATTTGCTTTTCATTAGAATAAGACACTAAATTATCGAATACTATCAGAGGAAACACGCCATTAACATGTATTTGGCACACTGCAATGTTGAGTCGAGAGAAAGTTTTCGAAACATGATAACCTAATAGCATAGCAGTGTCTCACGATGACCTCCAATTCTTATTCTGACACAACGTCTATTATTTATTAGTCAATTCATAAAATTTGACTTATATTAAAATCAATTTTTATGAATTGACTAATAGTATACGATGTATCAGAATATGGATTTAAGGTCATCATAAGAAACTGCTATGTTATCAAATTTCGGTCCCTATTCCTCGACCCAACATAGCAGCGGGGCCAAAAACAATTTATTAAAAACCTAATATTTTTTCAAGTATCCTTTGATTACGCTACAGAGTTATAATGAACTCGAAATTAAATTATTTATTAATTACTTATTTAACTGGTAAACCGATTTATCTAAAATATTTACCCATAACGTCATTCAATTGATTCAATCCTTTGAATATACGATTGGATAACAACTGATTATATTGTCTAATAAACTGTTTACTGCTACCATAAGCACCAACCAGCATTGTCACAATATCGCTTGATGAATCAGAACTAGAAAGATTTGCTATAATATAAATACAAATTTTGTTCATTTTCTTGAAATACAAAAATATAGAAAATTCTGATTTAATTATTAAATAAAAGGGTAAATTAAAGTTTAATTTTTAAGTTGCTAGTTTCCGATTAAGTGGATGCTAAACATTCACCTTCAATGGCTTCAATTGGTTCAGGTGTCCATGTGTCCCAATGTTCGATCTCATTTTCATCATTACGGTTTCCTTACATACAAAAATGTAGATATGAGATAAATGGTAATCACATACTTGTCTCGAGCATATCTAAGCCCTCCTCATTTGTAAGTTTTGTGGTAATTGCTTTGACCATATCATCGCGTTTTCTATATTGAAAAATAGTAAAAATTACTTGATATAATTTTGATGGCAAAATCAGAAATGACATTTGCCGCGAATTCGATTAATCGAACATTTATAGATAAACATTTATCTATAAATATACGGACTATTTATCACATACGGACTAGAAGCCATATGGGAAAATTTAACAACCAGCGATCTGTCTATTCTAGATGGAACAAAACAGGTAATACTTAAAATCAGCATTAAAACTATCATCTACAACTTCATCTACGCGAATTCGTTTGTTAACTAAAGAATAACCAATATCAGAAAGTTTAGTTTTAAAAAAGAATCTAAGTTTAACTACTTCATTAACACAACACATTAAAAAATGAAGAAAAAAGAAGACGAAGTTAGTACAGAATTCTGGAGTACGCCAGCTATGATACAGACAAATTGGACGAAGCCAAATTATACCGAAAAAAAGATTTATATTGATATTATCAATGCATGGCTACCATTATCAATGCATGGCTACCACAATAAAATTTGTTGTCGGGGACTCATAAAATGCATACTAATTGCATATGTCAATATTGCAAGTGTTTATGCAATAGCCTTATGCATGCATTAAGTTGTTATTATTTGTCAGCAAAAGGATTGATGTTTCTAGATGCTTTACAAGTTTGAAAAGTTATGTAAATTAGTTATGTAAAAAGTTATGAAAAATTAAAAAATAAGATTTATTTAACGTGGCAAATGCGTGCCAGCGCACGCTTACATGACCACAACAAAACAAAAATGTAAATCATGTGTCGAGAAGATGTGAACGAAGGTGTTTGAATGTGATAAAGGAGGGAACGCGGTGGACGTCGAGAGGGAGTTTATTCCAGGCGAGTGAGGCGGCGACGAGGAAGGATCGGAGACCATAGTTGTTGGAGTAATTAGGAACGTGGAGTAAGAGGGTATGACGATGAGCAGTTCAAAATAGAAAGGACTGAAAGGGGAAGTGATTTTGCGAATAGACGCGGGTTGACGGGCGAATGCGACAATGCCGCAATGATTTGAGAATTTAGAAGGGGATTTGCTATGTGGCCGAGCGGATTCGACTAGTGAGCAACCGGCAGAGAGCAAACGGCGGATGGAGAGGTCGTCAGAATCGAAGTGTTAGGATTCGGTGAGGCAGAAAAGATCGATGGATTGCTTAGTGAATAAGTTGAGGATGAGATCGGATTTATTAAGAATAGATCTAGTGTTGCGGAGGCTGAGGCGGAAACCGTGTGTAGTGGTGGTAGGGGCTAGTGGAGAAGACATAGGAGAGATGGAGCGCCATCGAATGTTTGGGCGGGTGCGGACAACTTGAAAATTTCCGTCGATGTTTTTTTTCCAGCAAATGGATTGATGTTTCTAGATGCTTTACAAGTTTGAAAAGTTATGTATCTCTTTTTTGCTCGTTCTTTTTTACGTTCTTTAATTTCGGATAATTTGAGACTTATTGCTTGGGTATATTATTCCTAAGAACCTTAAGTTCTAAACATGTTTTGATTTACCATCTACGATGTCGCTATGAGACAGCAGACCGGCCACCAGTTCCCCTGACAATGTAGCAGATCCTGCCGCGAGTTTACCTGCACTAATCAAATTTATGTAGCTTCTTTTCCAATCTACAGCAGTCAGTGGTGGACTATTTGAGATTACGTTTTGTTGCAAATATATTGCCTCAGTAATTACGTAGACTCAGTTAGCTGATTTAATTTTTACACTTCTTATAGGAGTTTCAATGTTGAATGTATTTCTGTCAACACCGCAAGGTGGCAGACTTGTTAATTGAAAAACAATCTCTCATAATATTATAAATATTATAATTATAATTCATTTAAATGTTATGATCTTATTTTTTATATTAAATTTTAAGCATTATACACTTTAAATTAATTTTAAAGAATTTAAAATACATAAAATGTTTACCTAGATGCAAGCTTTGCGAATTAGGACACGAATTAGGACAGCTTGATAGAAGATGATAAATAAAGATATTTTACAATTTAATTAATTGGTAAAAAAATAATTTATTAACTTATCTTTATTTAATTAAATAAAGATATTGTACCATCTAATAAAATATATGTACTCTTTGTAAAGCGTTTTGGTATTTGTAATTTTAATATCTAAATTTCAGGAATGATAATATAGAATACAGAGAATAACTGGTTATAATTACTGTTTAGTACCTTGCATCATATGGGTAAGCGAGACACCATTTTCAACTATCAAAATGGTGTCTTGCTTACACATAGGACGCAAGTTTTAGAGCGGTGGCGCAACTACTTTAATGAGATATCGAACCTGGAATTCGAACAACTACCCACTCCCACATCTTCCACCGATCGAAGGTACAGTTATGCCTATTTCAGCTTCCGATGTGGAAAATGTACTACATAAAATGAAAAGAGCGAAAGCTACGGGGCCGGATGATGTAGCTTCTGAGTTAGGAAATCAAATGTACGGGATTCAACAAAGTGGCTGGTGAAGTTTTTTAACAAATAATAAAAGAAAATGATATACATCTTGATTGGATACACAGCATAACCATACCTATATGGAAACAGTAGGGAAACCTCGCTGACTGCTCAATTACCGCCTGATTCGCCTTATTTCACACACCCTCAAGATTTTGGAACACGTGATAAACGATAGGATACGAAACACAGTCAAGCTATCCCTAACTCAATGCAGGTTTGTCAAGAACAGTGGCACCACCGATGTTTTCCATGCACTTCGTATCCTTCTCGAAAAACATCCAGAAAAACAGAAAGCTAAATACTGTGCGTTCCTCGATCTTAAAAAGACGTTCGATGGGGTTCACATTAGATTATGTGGTACGCTTTGAGATTTCACAGTCCCTGAAGAGATTGTTGAGTGGGCCAAGTTAATATACAAAGGATCAATAAGCCAGGTATACACGACAGTGTTACATACGGATGATTTCTCTACCACCGTCAAAGTCCATCAAGGTTATGTGCTGTCTGCGCTATTATTCATCCTCGTTATGGACGCCGTATACAACGACTGGATCAGGCAGTTTCCGTAGACGATTATATATGCTGATGACGTCATGCTCGCATCCGTAGATAAAGATGACCCCCAAAAAAACAATTATACAATTAAAGTATTAGCAAAATCGTCTCGAACAGTTTGGTCTACTCCTAAACTCGCTTAAAACAAAATATTAGACCAACATATGAATGATGATCGGTCACAACAGTTTGAAAATAACGCACTGAACCGAATAAACGATAACTTACACGCAGAGGTTTCCTCTCGAATAATTGCAGCCTGGATGAAATGGCGGTCAGTTACAGATACTCAATGTGGTCCGAAGATAAAAGATCGGCTGAAGTCGAAAATTTACTAAACTTGTAATACGCCCAGTAACATTCTATAGCGATGGATGTTGGCCGATATCCAAATCTGATCAACGCAGATAAGCCGCAATGGAAACGAAACTGCTTCGATTGACAGCAGGAAAAACTCTAAAAGATCGTGTCCGGAACGAAGAAATTATGAACCAATTTAGCTTGATGTCAATAGTAGAGAAACTTCGCGAAAGGCGACTACAATGGTATGGCGACTTTCTACGCATAAACAAAAACACCAACCATCACTTAATTCCATCGCCTTGACAGTGGAAGGAAAACGTCCGATAAGAAGACCAAAGCTGTGATGAATGGTCGTTATACGTCATGACATGATGAGTGCCAACCTGGTAGCCAAAGACGCCCTCGATTGAACCAAATGTAGGGAGTGTGATGACGAAACGGTACTTGTAACTGTTATCGTCGTTCTTCCGCGTCTGGCTAGAATTTAATTTGAATTTAAAATATTTGAAGTTAAGTATTTTGTAATTTTCATCATTTTATATTCGCTTCGTTGTTGTTATGTATACGTAAATGTCATACAAAATTCGATACTCAATAAAATGCAAATTCGAATTGTATAAATTTGTAAATTATATGACTCACAACTCATAAACATGATTAACCATAGTTTCGAGTTCGTGTATTGTGGTTTCAAAATAATTATATCAACAAGCAATGCAGATAAAGGCTAACCGTAAATATTCCTTAATAGGTGAACAGCAAAGATCCCGAATTGTTCCGGTAGGGTCAATAATCGTAAGCACGTGAACAGTGTTTATAAGGACGTCTAAAATTACATTGGTCTTCTCCCCTTCGAAAATTAAATTGAAAATATTTATTTTAAGTAAATGCTAGCAAATTTTATACGGATGAATGTTGTTGAAAAATTAATTCTAAACATCAACGCGTAAAAAATTATAATTATTATAATTATTTCCAAATACATCAACATTATGTATTTAATACTCGAGTATTAAAATAGACGAGTATTATACGGAATAGACCTCTTTTCTTTAAATTAGATCAATTTATAGGATCAAATATTAATAAATTTTATTACATCAAATATACATTATTTATTAAGTTTGAACTAGTTTGAACTTTCTTGGCTAATAAATTAACTACTTACATTCCAGATCAATCCAGTTCCAGATCAATCCAGTTCCAGATCAATCCAGTTCCAGATCAATCCAGTTCCAGATCAATCCAGTTCCAGATCAATCCAGTTCCAGATCAATCCAGTTCCAGATCAATCCAGTTCCAGATCAATCTAGTTCCAAATCAATCCAGTTCCAGATCAATCCAGTTCCAGATCAATCCAGCAAATTTAACAGTTTTAACGGACAAGGACGTCGATGGGAGGACCAAAGATGACAGCTACGACCGACACAAACTGTGCTCAACTACAAGTACAGTGCTCGGCACACGACTGCAGCGTCTGGACTACAATCGCATGCGACAGCAGTAAGTCTAAAGAACACTTCCTATGCGGCTTTTGTGCCAACAAACTCATTAGCGACCTCTCCCATAAAAACATATCAACATCCAACATGTCCACTCAAACCACCCCAGTCGTTTCTAATATCCTTTGTACACCCACTGATCCTGTCATCACATGCACTTCTAATCCCATGTCTTCACTTCCCGACACCCCCGTATTTTCTCTTCTGTCTCGTTTCTCAAACACCTACATCCTTCAATCAAAATCACATCCACCAACATCCACAATTCTTCAACTCATAACATTTCATCAAATCGCTCACAACCCTCTATATTATTCAAATCCTCTTTGTCTTCCGGTGTCAAACCTACTCCCTTGATATCCTCAACTCCCAGCTCTCCTATCGTGATCTCACCAACTCACGTTACTCGTCCTCCTTTACGGAAACGCTTTCCTTCTCGCGATCGTTGCGTCATCGTCACTAATATCACTCCTTCCACCTCTTTATCTCCACAAGCACGTCTCGACCACGATGTTTCCGCATTCAGATCCATCCTCTCGTCTCTTATTCCTGCGAATAACCCATCCTTTTTCAACAACATCTCTCCTGTCGAATTCATCCGCCTAAATAAATCTTCTCAATCTAATCCTTCCTGGCACTCCGATTCTGACGACCTCTCCATCCGCCGTTTGCTCTCTGCCGGTTGCTCACTAGTTAAATCCGCTCGGCCGTATAGCAAATCCCCTTCTAAATTCTCAAATCATGGCGGCATTGTCGCATTCGCCCGTCACCCCGCGTCTCTTCGCAAAATCACTTCCCCTTTCAGTCCTTGCTATTTTGAACTGCTCACTTGCGTTCTTCTAAGCCGATCACTTTAGAACTCGCCATTGTATACCGTCCTGGTTCATCAGCTCCCACATCCTTGTTTTTCTACAAAACTCGCTGACCGTCTGTCCCACTGTTCTTTGTCCTCAATCCCTTCAATCGTTCTTTGTGACTTCAACATCCGCCTCGACCGCCCCTCTTCCACCGAATCAATCCAGTTTATCAATATTCAATCCAACTATAACTACAAACCCATCTCCACTGTCCCCACACATATCCTTGGTGGGACACTCGGCATCATCGCTGTCCCCGATCATTTTGCTGTCTACACCCTCCCTGTCAATTTTAAATTCTGGTATATCCGATCACTTTCTCGTCACCCTTGATCTCATTCACAACCACACCCCTCCTCACACAACCTACAATCCTACGTCGCCCTTGGAGAAATCTTGACCTCTCCCTTCTCCGCTCTGCCTTACTCAAATCGTCTCTATCATTACCCACAATAACATATTCATCTCCTCACGATCTCGCCTTTCTTTTCGACTCTGAACTCACATCCACTCTCGATATTCTCTTGCCCTTCAAGTCTCACCCACACCGTCGCTTGCACCGTGCCCCATGGTTTGACATCCAATGCCTACTCTCAAAGCGTCGACTCCGCCATGCTTTTCGAGTATATCACCGCTCTCTTCAGACGTGATATCTACTCGCTCTCTCCGTCTCTCCGTGATTCCACTCCGTCTTTCCGTGATACCTATCTTGCTCATCACTTCATTCAACTCTAAGACCCAATGTCATACTTTTAACTCAATACTTGCTCGTTCCTCCTCGCCGTGCAACATCAATCCCCATGAGTATTCGTCATTTCTCCAGACCAAAGTATCCACGTTGCTCTCTCACACCCGGTCTCCATCCTATCCCACTTTGCCCCGCCTAGCCTCATCCTTCCTAAACTCTTTCATCTTACCCCTGTCTCACCTTCCGAAGTATCATCTGTTCTTATGTTCTTGCCCAGCAAAACCTCACCTGCCGATCCCCTGCCTATCCACATAGTTAAATCCATATGCTCATCGATATCCCTTTTTCTCACAACCATGTTTAACTTGTCAATCCGCAGTCGTTTCTTCACTTCACACTGGAAATCTGCAATTGTTAGCCCCTCCTAAAGAAACAATCGCTCGACCCCTCCCTTCCTTCTAGCTATCGCCCCATTTCACTGCTCCCTACTCTTTCTAAGCTCTTAGAACGCCTCATCTTAATACAAATCAACGCTTATCTCTCCTTATCCAATCTGTACCCTCCTTTCCAATCCGCTTTCCGCTCTAATCACTCCACAGAAATCGCCTGCATGAAAAGTTTACAACGACTTACTCATTTCTCGAGACAAGGCTCTATATAGTGTTCTCATCTCCCTCGACCTCTCTTCCGCATTCGACATTGTCGACCACTCCGTCCTCCTTAATCGCCTTCGTAATGATTACGGCTTTTCTTCCTCCTCCGTAGCATGGTTTGCCTCATATCTATCCGATCATTCCTTTCACGTCTGTTCTAATTTATCATCCTCCCCTCCCATCCCTATTTTTTAAAGGTCCCACGAGGTTCAGTCCTAGGTCCACTGCTTTTCTCTCTTCTGCTTGGCGATCTCTCTCCGTTTATCAAACCTTTTTCCTTTAACGTCATGCAATACGCCGATGACATCCTCATCTATGCTCATGCACCCGCACATCGCATACACGATATCGGCATTTCTGCCTCCAACTGTCTTTCTTCTATCTACAAACGTCTCTCCAATCTCCATCTCGTTCTAAACCCCGAACAAGTCTAAAATAATGTGGATCCTCCCCCGTAAACCAAACATATCTCATCCCACTGTATCTTTTGCCTCATCGATCATCCCCATAGTCCACAATCTCACTTTCTTAGGCTTCCATTTCGATGATCACCTTTCTCTTAAACCCTTCGTCCGTGACAAGGTCCGCTCGTCTAACTTAATTCTCCGTGACATCCGCCGTATCCGCCCCCTTATCGACTTACGTTCCTGTATGTCTCTTCTTTCATCGCTTCTTTTCCTAAAATCAATTACTGCCTTAGCCTTTTCGCCGATTCTCCATTAATATAAATAATACAAATAATCATGAATTTAAATAATACAAATAATCAATATATTTAAATAAATATCAAATATTTAATACAAATAATCATGCTACATTTAAAACAAAGATAGTCAAAGTATTTGCAGTAAAACTAATTTACAAACACAAAAGCTTTTATTCTGATTTTCGATATTAAACCTTGAAATCAATTTTTACATTTCAACACATTTTTAATATAAAATAAAAATATACTATAAAAAATGAATTATTTAATTAATAAATTAAAAATGATTCTATTATTAGCACACAAGGTAGTTAATTCACGAAACATTATATGTGGATGTTATTTTGATAATCTGAAGTCACTTGCCAAAAAATGAATGATGGAATTGTTAGCAATAGAATTAATAAATGAATTAATAACAATAAGCGCTAATTTGATAGTGCGATCTTTTTAAGGTTCGCTGTATTTTCACAATTTCAAATCCTTCGATTTGAAGAATGATATTTGCTAATTCTTTCTTAATTTTATTAGATAGGCCATACCAAGCAATTTAAAATTGATTTTTTTTCAATATTTTGACAGAATAAATCTGTGATCAGCAGGAATAGTTAATTGTAATATTTAATTGTTAATTTCTAAATAGCTAATAGTTTTCAGTTAGTGATAGTTTTTTTATTATAAGACTATTATTCAAATAAAAATCAAATAAATTGTGATTGTAAAAGCATCTCTTCACTGTCGATTGTCTACGAATATCAATCTCTTTTCGCGAGAGCATCTACAACATGCTGATGTGGACCGGATTATTGCGAAAATGAGTTTTCTCTTTACAATTACATGAGCATACTCTAATCGGTCATTTCTCGTCGACTTAGAAGCTATCGCCTTAATTATAGAATTGACACGATCACCTATGCCCCTAAGGTCGAAAACACAAGTGGAATAAAACTACAATGTTCAACAGTTGACACTCTTTCATTATATTTCGTTAATTTTATGTTTTAATGGTAATTGAAAGATAATTACGCATATATATTAACGTAAGATTGAGCGTGGGTAGAAAATACACAGACGTCAAATGTCCGTTCAAATCTTTCGTTGCAGAGTCCAAAGCAAGTTACATCCACACGCGCATTGAAGTCACGAGTCGTATAGTCTCGATTAAACGTGATTGAGTCAGTTGCAGGCTAAATATTAGGATTTATTTCAACACTGGCGCACACCTTATCGATAGAAACTACCATTATGTCACGAAGAGCATTATGGCTAATGATAGGTATAGTACCTCGTCTAGGCGATAATGAATGCGCAGAACTAATGTTTTGACCACATATACACATTGAATTTATTAGGTCGGGCAGTATCAAACGATAACGTGTACAAATTGCATCCCTAAATTCGTGCGGACTTAAGTGAAAGCCATCAATTACCAAAGTCAATGAACTCAACAACAGAGAGGCACCCTTGGATGACGCATGTGCAATTGAATTTAAGCACGATAAATCTGAACAGTTTAAAGCAGTCTTTAAGCGACTTTTGAATTTGTACTTTCGCTACATAGAAATAGTATTTATCGTTGTTCTTTGTGACTCTTTAAGTTCGTTTCCGAGAATATATTGGCCCATAAGTTTTGCAAATTGAACGTGATGCGTCTAATTCAAGGACTGATGAATATGATGGATGATTTACACCTAGGCCGCCAATGTTGATAGATGATGTAAATATAGTAAAATTATAGTCAACCAATTATAGTCTACTAATTATAGTCAACCAATTATAGTCTATTATAGTCAACATTATTTTTAAAAAGTGCAGTTAAGAAACGTAATCGTAATAGGTTATCTAACTCGATTCGATTTCGTGGTAGACAATATGTCGATCTGATTTAGTGAACCCACTTGCACTGTACCGACTTAACCATACCAACATATACAGCGTGAGGATCAATCTCAGCAACTTCAACTAGCTTATCGATCAGAACAGTCCAATGTTAAAAATTGCAATAATGCCGAACCAATAGAAACACCTAAAATGTTGATGCCACTTGTCGACATAGTAACATTTCCAAGAAACAAATTGTCTGATATATCGTCATTTGACAGCAATTGGTTTTTCGATTCGTTGACATAGCAGACAAACTGTGAACCAACCTGCATGAGCAAGTTCCAAACATGTTGTAGATCATCTGGAGAATCGACAAAATTTGTATCGTCGGCAAACCAAAATTGGCAAACCAAATCTGTTAGTGATAAGATACAAATTCAATTTTCAGTTGCTCTTAAATTCAATACAATTAACTAGACCGATGTCTTTTGCCGAAATGTCAAAAATGAATTCAATTTAAATTTGCTGAGTATGGCTTTCAAGTTTCAATTTTGAAATATTTAATATTTAATGCTTATTTTCGTTTAAATAACTAATAGTTTTCAGTTAGTGGGTAAATATGAAATTAGAATTAATGGGTAGCTATCAGCAGTAACTGATAGATTAACTACTAACTGATTCCGATGACTATAAACTCTGATAGCTAAATAGTCATTTAACTTAAAAACTAACCGATTACAATAAACTATTCCGGATGATGACACATTTGTTCTGTCAAAACAAAGTTGCAACTTTGAAATATTTTATATTTAATTCTTATTTCCGTTTCAATAGCTTATAGTTTATAGTTAGTGATAAAATACAAATTCAATTTATTTGCTCGTAATTTTAATTCAATATAATACGATTAGTTAGACCGATTTCTAAAAATATTTTTTTAAATATTTAAAATATTAAAAAATATATTTAATTTAAAATATTTAATATTAATTCCTATTTCCGTTTAAATAGCTGATGGTTTTTTTAGTTTGTAATTCTGAAATCAGAATAAGTAATATCAAAATTAGTCGGTAGCTATCAGCAGTATCCGACAACATTAACTTATTTCATACGTTTGTGTGAAATAAGGGTCTCACTGTTTACTTGCGATAATTCACAGTACAAAGTTTATTGCCGAATATTAAAAGAGATATGTCATAATTACCCTTTTATAAAATTAACTTTGTAAATATAATTTACAGAATATGTGTCTTACCAGCATGAAGTAAGAAACATCGGCACGCCTGTGTAAAACGTGCCACTATGTCAGTGTCTGGTGGTATACCAACAAGACGCACACACTTTATTAAATCATCGATAACAGGTTGGGATTGCGGATAAGCGATTACTAAATCGTATATCGCCTTAATACGACTTTTCACAAATTGGGTTTGCAAGTACTCATTAAGAATGGGCTTTAGTTCGCTGAGAAATCTTTCGTCGCAAAAGGCACAAAGAAAAAACATCAGACGTTCGTTAAGCCACTAAATAATTACACGTTTAGTACTAAAAGCTTAAATAGGAAAACTTTATCTCCCAACTATTTACTTTATTATTTAAGAATAATCTATATTCTGAAAGATCATTCAGCCAACATGTCATTATTTTAAAAATCGCGTATCGATAGGAATTAAAAACTTTAAATGAATATAAATTAGAATGAGTTTGTTTGAACCATTTTTGTTTAAATATTTTTGAAAATTCTAAAATTTATTTAGCTTTAAATATCTTCAATATATTTGGATAATGCATATAATATTAAACCGCATCCTGAATTTTTAAAACGATACAATCGTTTGTTCGCATAACAAACGATTTTTTGAAAGATCTCGGATTATGTAATTAGGTATAAGGCAGCCCATACGAAATTAATGTATGATAACGTTTTTAGTTACTAAATTTTTGAAATTTTTAAGACACCTTTAGACATCAAGACACACAACGTCTCAATTCTATTGATGTCGTGATGGAGATATTCAAGAGATTAACTTTTAATCCTTAAAGAGTTTCTAATCGTTTACAACATCAATCACTTAATTTGTTTCGAAGTTTGCTTAAATACTCTTAGTATAAATCATTTAGAAATAACTATTAAAACAATAAATGTAATTATATTAAATTTTTTATTGGTTTTCTTATAGATTTTATAAAATAAATTTTATATTTACAGTTTTAAAATGAATAACATTAAATTATTATAATATTTTGTTCAATCTTCACATAATGAATACAATGAGCACCGAATTAAAAGGCCATACCTAAAAGGCCTACAAACTTTTAGCTGCAATTTCTCTATTTAATAGGTTGACCGGGTCACCATCTAGAACACTTTAAAAAATATTGAACAGAAAATGCAAAGTTTTAGCTATTTTAGTTTGCGCTAAAGCCGAGTTCTATTATCGACACATATATAGTGGTTTTCTTATAGATTTTATAAAATAAATTTTATATTTACAGTTTTAAAACGAATAAAATTATATTATTATAATATTTTGTTCAATCATCTCACGATGAATACAATGAGCACCGAATTAAACCCTGTTTATAATAAATTACTATTTGGTACCAACAAAAGAACAGTTATGTTGTACAAGCAAGAATAATTTTAATTTCAATTGATATACGTATTAAAACGAAACATTTATTTAAGGAAAAATCAGTAACTTAATTTTGTGGGCATTTATATTCAGATCTGATGACTGTGATCACCGAAATATAGCCTGCTTATAATAAATGACTATTTAGGACCAGCAAAAGAACATTTTAGATACATATGCAAGAATAATTGTGTATTTATTATGACTAAGATGGGAATTGTTCTCTTTATGACATAATATTTTGGACTTTAATTAAAAGAAACTGACCATTGTTTTGAAAAGTATTTGCTAACAACTTAAATAGTTATTCTATTAAATACTTTATTAAATTCTTGTAGTTTTTATTGTTTTAGACTCTAGTCACAAATATAGTTATAATATCCCCTCTATTTTGGCCGAATATATCTAAATCATCAATCACATTACCAAAATATTTGCTTAACGCTCAACAAGAATTAGTTAAAATATATGAAGAGCAAACGTGCTCGAATTTCAAATTAAATTGGTATTCACTCTACGGTAAGCTTTTTTCACATGTTTAAATTAACGTAATCGAACGTGATTTCGTCGATAACGTGAACATCATTTAGTCATTTGATTTTTCTTAACATCAAATTATTTATTTGATTGTTAATAAATTACTATTTTTTTCAAAATATGTCTTTGACATAAAATAGATTCTGTATGCTTTTGGAAATTCATGATTATAATACATGCGAACATGAACTTAATTTGCTTGTAAAAGACACATTGAAAAATACACATTAAGCAAAATACAATTTTACATTTAATATTAATTAAATAATTTACTAATTTATTTATTGCATTCAATTTACTAATTTTAAATTTTATTATATGATCAATAATTAAAAGGTTGAATTATAATATAAATAAAATTAAAAATATCATAACTCAAAAATACCTGCATTTTATCTCGAAACACTGCTTTATCCAAATGAAACGTGCTGTTTAAATTTTCGGCAATTATCCACTTACTTACAGTACGTATTATTGGGTATAATACAGCCTCTATCATTCCCCATTCGTCACTAAAATAACGTATATCAAAATTAAATATTTAAATTAATTATTACAATGCAAGAATGACTCTATCCAGCTGTTTCCAAGTACTTAATTGCGGCAGCTCTAAACATATAATGTTATAATATATTAGAACATCGATTCATAAGTTTACAAAACGGAAATGAGCATTGAATTTGTGCTGTTTAGAGATGGAAAATTAATATAATTGAATTTACAAGTTTGCAGTAATTTTAGAATACTATCACATTTTATATAAATAGACACTTTTGACGGTCATCCCGCATAAAACGTTGTAAAACATTTTTCGAGAACACTCCCATTCTAATTGCCAATAAAAAAGAGCACAAAAGAATTTTTTGAATTTTCTAATAAAACTCTGGAAAAAATTTGGCAAAACATTATATTTCACAGGTAAATATTATATTTCACAAATATATTTCACTAATAATTAATTTAGAAATAATCGAATCATTTATCAAACTAATTCAAAATAATCGAATTATTAATTATTTATTATAATGAGCATTGATTATCAATGCATTTAACTAATCGCTTAGCGAGTCCACGAAGACTAAATGAAACACTAGCATCATTTTAAAAAGAACTAATATCGTTATTTTACATTTCATACCCTTAAGCTCACACAGTGAAATCATGTAATTGCAGAACAAAGGAGCATCACTGCATTGTTCTTGATGGTATTACATAAAGCAAAATTATGATTCCACTTGCAGCCTGAAGATGATAACAGTTCGTTACTGTTACCATAAAGATTTTCTTAAACAAAATTAGTACATTAGGATATAAGTGTCATTAAAACAAGAAGAAAAAGATATGTCAGATATTCTTCGTATTTCGTTCTGTTAAGTCCTCCAATTTACGGCCTCATGTCCAGTGGGATCTGAGCACTCCAGCCAATCCAACAGGCCTTGCCGACTAAACCACCCGGGGTCTTTCACCCCCCCCCGAAGAGTTCAATTGAGGCGGACTATGCTTGGTAAACGAGAGACGTAAAGCTTAAGAAACCTTAGCCTTTGCTCTGGGGTACGTTTTCTTGAAAAAGAAGACTAATCCCGAGATAGCCCAAGTGCCCCATAGGCGCATTTGAGTTTTCCGTTCAATGACAGTTGCTGAGCCCCTTTCAGGGTACACCTAGCTCTCTTCGGAATAAGTTTAAATATATCCAGATCGGCTTTCGTCGACCAGTTCACCGCAACGGTGAATCCCAGGTATTTTACTCGCCTCGTGAAGGCAGGGAGGGGTTGATTAGTCAAAATGAAGGAGAGTGCAAAGAGTTCTAATCTCATAAGGTTTTGCTTTGTTGCAGGGGCGCCATGGAATACCACCACCTGGAATTTGGCGGAGTTTAAAATAAGATTGGACCGGTTTAACTGGTCTTTTAATCTTAAAAAGAATCAACTGATGTCCGAGACTATGTCTTTGCACCTGCATCCAGAAAACAGGGCTATGGTATCATCAGCGTAAACCACTAAACACTGTTCGCGTTTAAATATTTTAAAGAGTTCAACGGAGGCAGCAAAAAACAAGATGGGAGAAAGAGGGGATCCTTGTGGCACGCCTGTAATAGGGTAAAACTGACGCGGAACAGGGTCGTCTTCATAACAGAATTGCTTGGTGTACAGCAGTCTCTCCACCCTGTTAACAATTCTTGCAGGCAACCAAAGGGACATGAGAGGAGAGATAACAAAGAAAATTGAGATGCGGTCAAATGCAGCAGAAAAATCAAGGATAACAGCAGCAGCAAGCTGATGACTATTCTCCTGACAAAACTGATGCACTTAACCTACCGCTGAATGGACCGAGCGATCTTTGACGAACCAATGGAAACCTGGTGGGATTATATTTCGCCTATTTGAATGATCGCTGGTTTGACGCGCAAGCGCTTTTTCATAAATCGGCACGAGGGAATTCTGAATCGAAATGGGCCGCAGGTCTTTAGGACAAGATACCGGATTTTCTTAATGTTGATGCCGGTCATTAGTGATGCCATCACTAATGTTGATGCCGGCCACATCGGATGGGGTGGCTAAAAGCATTGTAACGGCCATTTCTCTTCGTTGTTTGGTTTTCAAAATCTGGCAGATACGAGAAGAGAGTGGAGCGACGGATTTGGAGGTGCCCGAAAGAGACCCCAGGAGTTAAGGATATCTGTGACAGATATATCTCTACTCTTAACGTCTCCCCAAGGCGGGATTGGTTGAGGTGATTGAGTGGCTCCATAATTATGTAGGGATAGTGACTCCTCCAACACTTTATCAAGACATATTTTTCCAATCCACCAAATGCTATATCCTTCCAACAAACAAACTTCTCCATAGTAGTGCTCTAATATTCTTTCGAGAGAACTTGTCTGGCAGAAGCAGAGAGGTTGGGAAGACGGAGCATATATGATTAGGTCTTGAGTTTTGTCGGAGTGGGACTGTAAATACGACCTTTATATGTAGTCGAAAGTCTCGCGGAAGCTTGCTTAGAGAGGTAGGAATTAAATTCGGTTAGACTCTCATTACCAATTCATGGGAAGCGTTGGATAGCCGCATGAAAGAAAGCCACTCTGATAGTATCAACGTGGAATTTCCTTTGAACTGGTCGGCGAAAGCTGATTTGGATAGACTTAAACGTATCATGAAGAGAGCTAGGTGTGCCCTTGAAACGGGCCCAGCATCTGTCATTGAATGGAAAAACCCATGTGCGCCTCTGGGGTACTTGGGTTATCTCGGGATTAGTCTTATTTTCGAGAGGACGTCCCCCAGAGCAGAGACTAAGGTTTCTCAAGCTCCTCATACCGCGATTACCGAGCATAGTCCGCCTCGATTGGATTCTCTTGGGGGGGTTAATTTTCCCAGGTGGTTTATTCGGAGAGCAGCGTGTTAGATTGGCTGGAGGGCTCAGATCCCACTGGGCCTGAGGCCATAACATATAGAAGACAAAAACGGAAAATGTACGATTAATCTAACTCTATTAATTTTGTTCATGTTTCCTTCCCTAAATTTTTAGTTGTTTAAGAAAATCTTTATTATTACGATTATCTTTTAAATATAATTATAAAAAAATACCTCTGTGATCTTTATCTTTTTAAAAGTTATAGATAATTCGAGTACCCACGAGAGTATATACTTTAAAATTATATTATACGTGGATTAGACTAAGGGACTTAATACCAAAAGGTCATACGCTACAAACTAGTGCCGAAATTATTTCATTTAATTATTCACTATTACTGAATGGTTTAATTTTAATTAAAAATATTATCTTTTGAATTACTTTTTTGAATCGATAGAACACAACAAAGCACAACTTACAAAAATTTAACAGCTTAAATACACAATTTTCCAGATTTTCCAGATTTTCCGGATTTTTAAGTTACAAAACATAACATACAAAATATTTAACAAAAAATTTAACAGCTATAAAGATTCTAACAGCGATTAAATGTGAAGTGGTATGACTTCGTAAGCAGTAATTCACGACTATCCTTAAAATATAGATCAACGAATTTGACTCCATATATTCTACTGGATATAAATTCTATATTTTGTATATGGAAAGTTGAAACAAAACGGTCAGTACATTAATTTATACAAATTTACATATAATTATTATAAATAACTCAGCTATTTCTGTATAAAAATCTAATAAGGAGAATTAAATTCGAGATTAATAATATACCTGCTGTGGAAGCGCAAAATAAACTGTGTGATTTAATAAGTAGCGATTTTATGTCATCTAATAGTTCAGTGTTCTGCAAAATAACAGGAGTCATTATTCCTTTAAATTGATTTTTCAGTGTATATTTAAATTGCGGTTTTAAGGCATCTGGAGTATTCGATAGTAGTATATTTAGCTTTACCAATGCTTCATCACAAAAGCACAAAAACGCAACACAATCTTTCTCGATATTAGTGGGCAAGTTGATGATAACTTGCCCATAGAAATCAAGTTTAGCATCCAACAGTTTTAAAAGTTCTTCTTGAAATAGAATTTTCAATAGTTCAACATCCGTGTTGATAGACATCAGCGCCATCTATAAAATGATATGATTGCAAGGATATTAATTTAAAAATATCACTTTTATACGAATTTTTTTATCGCACACTTGATTTCAAATATAAAACTAACGTAATATCTTAACTTAAAAGTTTGAAACTTTTTGATGATGATGAATATCAATAAATTGGTTTATTCATGCATTTCCATTAATTTATTAATTACAAAAATCTAGAAAATAAATATACTATGCATTTATATGTTATAATTCAATAAAGCTGCAAAAATTTGCTTACGATACAGATAATTAACAAGGTTTCAGCTCTTTCTCCATGAGCAATTTAAGATAAAGCTCAGTGCAAGTAGAGATTTATTATATTCTTCATTTATTTACAAAATAAAACATGATATTACTAATCTTTATTTATTTACAAAGTAAAACTCTACATTGTCTCTCCGTAATTTTAAATAGATCTCAGTACTATTTTGAATATTGTATTTCTGTATACAGTTTTTATTAAGACATTGTGTAGGTAGTTTATATGATAAGGTTTCTTCCGCAAATTCATATTTCGACATACTAACTGTTTGATATCAACGATAAAAATCACTTTACTCAAATCAATTACCTACAAGAAAAGAATCATAAGTTGCAATGTATGAAACAATACGAATAAATAATGACTATCAAATTCTTTTTTTATTTTTGCATTGTGCCAGGTTGACTTTTTCTTTGTTCTTGCTGGCATTTGTTGTGAACATATATATTGTTATTGCGAAAAATCGCTTGAAACTGTGGTCCTGGAGCCAAAGCTGGCTACGATTGATTTTTAATCCATATTTGCTGCTAAATAACTGGACTTCGATCATCAGCTCCATCAGTCTAATGTATCACTCCGAGACGTTCCTAAGGAACGTCTCGGAGTGATATTAGGAACGTCACTCCGAGAGATATTAGGAACGTCTCGGAGTGATACATTAGACTGATGGATCTGATGATCGAAGTCCAGTTATTTAGTAGCAAATATGGATTAAAAATCAATCGTAGCCAGCTTTGGCTCTAAGGATTCTGTAGTTGGTTTTCAATGCGAAAGTCACCTTGTGTGATCTAGCAACTATTCAATAGATAAATAAGCATTCATCAAAGGATCAACAGTCCCGATTTCAATCGATCTTTAGGATCCGGTACGAAACTATATAAGTACAATTAATAGACCAATGAAATGGGTATTAAATGTGAATTATCATTTTTTAAATATCCACTTTTAATGGATATTTTAAATTAATTATTAAGAGATTGATTATGACAGTTTATTTTTTTAAACCGCTAATTGTCCATGTTTTGTGGATCCCTAAAATATAATTTTTTTTATTGAATTGGAGTTAGTAAGGTAATTGCAATGTGCATATAATCGTTTTAAAATATTTTTAGCAAGATTTTTAAAATGAATTTATGAAAAGAACCTTTATTTGAGATTTATATATCGTTCATATCACATGATAGAACCAATAAAACCAAAGTTTTATTGAATGCATCTACAAAATAAGTGTTAATACTAATAATGAAATATATTTGTGAACTTCTACTGGAGTGGAGATAACTCTTGTTTTCCAACAAGGGTAAGATAACAAACGTTCATAATACGCTTGATAGTAAGTAATAATAAGTTAACAAACGTTAATAATATTAACGTTTAATAAGCTTGAACGTTAATATAATGAAATTCTCCACCACCAAATAAAATCACGAAGTATGAAGGTTCATTTTTTTGGTAATATAAGTATTTTAATTTCTTTAATATTCACGTTATCCAAGTCTTTACATCTAGCATGTCTATTTTGAACTTACAGGTTCAAAATAGACATGTGAACAAATAATTAATAGAACTTACAGGTTCTATTTATTAGATTTTAAGTAATGTATAAATCTGCATCTTTAATAAATACTTGAGGTTTATAACGACTAATCTTAAAGTTTATAACGACTTACTCATATCGCGCGATCATAAATTATGTAGTGTCATAGTTTCTCTTGATCTATCGTCTGCTTTTGACATCGTCGATCACTCGATTCTTCTCCATCGCCTTCGTCATGATTATGGCTTCTCTTTACCCACTGTATCATGGTTTTCTTCATATCTATCAAACCGTACATTTCGCGTATACTCTAACTCTTCTCTCTCCCATCCTTCGTCCATTCCGTCCGGTGTTCCGCAAGGCTCCGTATTAGGCCCTATACTTTTCTCTCTTCTTCTTGGTGATTTGTCTTCGATTTCTCATAAATTTAACTTCCATGTTATGCAATATGCTGATGACATTCTCATCTATGCTCATGCACCTGTTTATCGTATTCGCGATCTTAGTGTTTCTGCTTCCGACTGCCTTGTCTCAATTTCCAATCATCTTTCTTCCCTTCGCCTTTCTCTGAATCCTGATAAATCCAAAATTATGTGGATCCTACCTCGACGCCTCGGCTTCGAACCTCCCTCCGTATCATTAAATTCTAAAATTCTTCCTATCGTTGATAATCTCGTTTTCCTAGGCTTCCATTTTGACAACCGACTTTCACTTAAACCTTTCGTTAGAGATAAAGTACGCTCATCTACCTTGATACTCCGCAACCTCCGTCAAGTTCGTAGATTGATCGATTTCCCTTCTTGTATGACTCTCATATCATCTCTCCTTTTTTCTAGACTCGATTATTGTCTTAGTCTATTTTCCAACTCACCTAAATCCACTCTTCTTCCCCTACAACGCATCGTCAACGCAGCTGTCCGAATTCTCCTCCGTCTTCGTCGTTTTGATCACACATCCTACCATCTTGCTTCTCTCGATTTGCCTACAATTTATTGTCGTGTTCAAATTCGTCTTCTTATCGTTGCTTTCCGCCTTGTAACTTTTCATACCCCTTCATTTCTCAACCTTCCTTTTCTTGATAATTCTCGTCCTGTTTACTGCTCCTTGCGTTCCTGTAATTCCTTTCTTTTACATGTCCCAAACTACTCTACCTCCTTTGGACTCCGCTCCTTCCTGGTGGCTGCTCCTCTATCGTGGAATCATCTGCCCATTCATATACGCCAATCAACTTCCCTGCAGTGCTTCAAACGACAAATCCGATCCCATCTGAACAATTTAACTGCTTGACTTTCTCATTTTTGTTTGTGGACTTGTAAGCGTACAGCTTGTACGCATTTGCCACATTAAATAAATTTGTATTATTATTATTATTGAGATAGCCCTATATTTGACTTTGACTAATGAGTTTTCGTGCTCTCAGTAAGAAAATTCGTTTGAAAAATCTTTGCTATCACAACCTGAATCAACATCTCCTAAAAATACATACTTTGCTGTTGATTAAGATGGCTGTTATCAGCGTGTTTATTATCGACAATCACGAGTTTAGTTTTGTTTGATGTAGGCTCTTATTTTAAACCTCGGCTGTAATTTTTTTACTGTTATGGATACACAATTCGTCATCCACGTTGGATAAGAGCATTCGTTAAATTTTAGAAGCTAGGAGAACAAGCATCTAAAAAAGATTAGTTGATGTATACAGTAGTGATCTCAGGATATGAAAAATATTCGGTAATATTGATTACCATTGAGTTATGTACATATTTCGACTTCATGACGATACACAGATGGCAGTCCGTATAATACCATTGCAATGCTCTCACTGACTATTGCCTCTATGATTATATTGCGAGGTCAAGCTACTAGCTTCCTTATGTTCATTAAAAAGTTCTTAAATCAGAAGAAATAAATGAGCTACCACGATAGAAATGAATATGATCGTGACATTTGAATATAGGGAATATTTCACAAAAACAACATCATGTTCAAGCCGAAATTTCCGTGCAAGCATAAACAAAGGGAAATCATTTTATCACTATGTCGGCTGACAAAATGATTCGTATTGTTCTGTTACTTTATTAACGTTTATCGCAACATAATCCCTAAAAGTGCATTAGCCGGTACATTCAGCGAACCTTATCGAAAATAAATATCGAAACCTTAAGTAGCCTATTCTAGTTTCCAATGTAACATATCGCCGCTTTTTTCTTTACTTTTCTTTCGTTGAAAGATAGAGCTTACATAACGCTGGTTCGGTAGGATTTTTAAATACAGTCCGAGCAGAAAATGGCAGCATTTTCGAATTAATTCCACAATAGCTGGGTATTCTTTTCAATTGATGCGTATCGTCTTTCATCTTTTGAATGTTTCCTCGAAGTGACGAATGAATTATGGCATAATATGCAAAATAATTCGGCTTATAAAGTAACATGGTCATAAATTGATCATTAATGTAATATAATTGTTTCGCCAAAATATTTATAATTAATTTTTTAATTTATTTTTTTTTTTTCTTCAGCGTTTGTCTCGTGTGGTGGCAGGCTCCACTACTTTTGAATACCCTTTTCACTTCATGCGGTCTGTAGCGTCTCTCGGTTGCAGTCCGACGTCCGCTATATCACGGCATATGGTGTCGATCCAACGCTGCTTTGGTCTTCCACTCGGGCGCTTTCCTTATACTTTGAGGTTCAACCCCATCCTTGCCAATGTGTCTTTATCAGAGCGGAGAACGTGACCGTACCACCGTAATAGAGTTTCGCGTAACTTGTAACTTATCAGCGCTTACACCAAATTTGCCCTGAGATCATTGTTTCGATTATGATCTATACGTGTAATTTCGGCTGTCCACCTCAACATCTTGGCATCCATTGTTACGAATCGACGCTCTGCATGTTTGGACAATGGCCAGCATTCGGCGCCATAGATCGCGACGGTTCTGACTATTTTTCTGTACACTTTTGATTTTATGCGATCTTAAATTATGGGATCGCACAATACACTCCGAATGAGGTCTTGCTCCTCGATTTTAATCGTAAGTTCATCATCGGTGTCCGAAGTTAGATATTCGGTTTTTCGGACGTTTAGGCGTAGGCCAAACTGTTTGAGCCGGTACTACGTGCCGCAACCTGGTTATGAAGGTCGTTTTTGTAAACAGACGCTATCATAACGTCATCCGCGTATAGTAAAGTCCAAGGTATCTGTCTCTTCAGGTCGTGTGATTAATAATAATTTTTTAAATTATTAGTTTTACAAAATAAAATTATTTTGTTGCACTTATTATTATCAACTCACCACTGCTTAAATTGACGAGCTGGTATCTAATTATAATTCCAATTTTCATTTCAACATAGATTTCCTTAATTCCTTTCAACATATATGCAGAAAGTACAGTTTTTGTCACACCTATATCTGATGCAATCAAATAAAAGTAGGTCGAGTCAACATCAATATATAAATCAGTGGATGATGTTCTTTTCGTTTTTAGCCTTGCTTTTGATCATGTATTTCAAGACTATCTCATTTAAAAAATACTGTTTTGGCATTAATCGATCCGTTGTTACATGAATATATCTAAATATTAAGCAAATCTGGCATTTATTCATCAGTCCTTATTTGAGTTGGTAAATTTTTTTAAGTGGGCTCTTTTGGGGTACGATGACCAATTTGAAAGGTCCTTAATTGAGAGTTTAGTATTTGCCGAATATTTAAAAATTACATGCAATGCATACACTTTCATAAAAGTGTTTGGAAATCAATTTATTAGGCATCATTTTTAAAAGACAAGCAATCTATATACACGGTTTAAACACAACATATGAATGTAGTGATTTTAGTTTAGAAACAATTATTACAAGTCACTGTTCTATAATAGATAAAAAGGGTATAAAAATTGAATCAGATAATAAAACTATACCTATATTATATTGGAATCCAAAATTACAAAAAATCCAATAAAACCTAGGTTCATATGTAGAGCGTTTAAATGTACATTAAAACCACTTTCTGTCTATATGAATAAAATACTTAAAGTAATTAAAGCACACTTCAAAAAATATTGTAAGGTAATCGAAATTAATACTGGTATAAAACACTATTTCAGTATTAATTCTACAAAAGAATTTTTAGAACAGACAAAAGGAATAAATTTTCAGAATATAAATACGTACGATTTTAGTACGCTTTATACAAATCTAGATTTAGTAGATATTAAAGAAGCGTTAGTAAAATTAATTAATCTTATATTCGGAAAAGATATACATATTTGCTATAATAACTATAATGCCTATCTAACAAAAATTAAACCATCAAATAAATATAAATTTATGGATAAAATTGAATTGTTAGAATCCTTAAATATTTTGATAAATCAAAATTATTTAAAAGTAGGGATATTTATATTTAGACAAGTAAAAGGTGTTCCGATGGGAGGTAATAGTAACTCAATTATAGCTGACTTATTTTTAAGCTTTAAAAATATGAATTTGTTCATAACTGTTTAAAAAATAAATCTAAATTATATAAAGATATGAAATATATGTTTCAGTATAGTGATAATATATGTGTATTGATGATATATGTGTGTTGATGATATATGTGTATTTATACAATTTCATATAAAATATAATACATTAAATAGTGAAATTTTAAGAATTGCAACAATTTGTAACAATATTGGTTTTCTTCAAAATAATTTAATAGATACATATTTTAAACAATTAAATTAACATTAACTAAAGCTACTATTAATTTATATCGTAAAGATGACATATTTAAATTTACAAGAAACATATTTTTGCATGAGCATTCATGCATACCATATAATATAAAATATAATACATTAAATAATGAAATTTTAAGAATTGCAACAATATGTAATGATATTGGCTTTCTTCAAAATCATTTAAATAATTTAATAGATACATATTTTAAACTAGGTTACTATAAAAATAACATCAAGCAGAAAATAATAAAATATATAAATCAACACAATAATATAAAGAATAAATTTAAACTCTAAAGTGGCAAATTTTTATGGTAGTATAATAAATAATATACTTTGTATTAGAATAAGATACTAGATAGTTTTATCAGAGGAAATACGTCCTTAACACGTATTTGGCCGCGCTGCTATGTTGGGTAGAGGAATTAAGCGTCGTAACCTGATAGCATAGCAGTTCCTCCTGATGACCTCTAATTAATATTCTGATACAACGTCTGTTTTTTATCAGTCAATTCATAAAAATGACGTTTATTTTAAATTTCAATTTTTTATTTTAAGTTGATATAAATTATAAAAAATCTTACAACAATTATTTAATTTTATTATTTAATTATTAAATTTTGATTTAGCATTATTATGTTTTGTATATTTTATAATCATATTAAATACGCAGACTCTGTTAGCTGATTTGATTTATCGAGTTTCACGTTGATAAGCAGCTGTTCAATGGACACATTAAGCAGCTGTTGGAACACACTCTTCGGTCACCTTTCTTAAAGGTCAGTACCACCAACCTAGTTCGCGACTCACTAGGAACCTCGCCCAACTTCCATGCAACGTTGAACACTTTATACCTACAACGTCGAGGCATGAAATTGCTAACTGTATGCTTATCGAGGTATGTTTAATACTAATAAAAAGAAATTATTGAACAAATTTACAAATAGAACTATTTTCGCGCTAAATTGAACACAATCGCCAGTAAGTATACAATTTACAAAACTAATTTAAGAACCATTTATAAACTGTAATGAGGAGTTCATCATTTTATGATTATCGTGTTTCATTTTCAAATCGAAAAGTTATATTTAGTTCATGCTGGAAAATTTTCTGGATGATTAGCCTACTAAATACATCTTTGTGTAAGCTTGATTTTCAAAATATAATTTATTTTCGATCTCTTGTTACCTCTAACACAGCCTTAATTAAAATATTAGCTAAAACGAAAAAACGTTTTGTTATACAAATTTAAACTGTAAAAATACAGCTGTTTTATCAATAAAATTATTCTAAACTAAATCAGATATGAAAGATAACTATCATAATTGATTAATTAAGCTTAAACCATATTATTTATAAAATAATATAATTAATTAACCAAAATGTGATTATAAAATATTATGATTTAAAATATTTACTAAAAATGTTAACTTGAACATAAATATTTATTTTGCAATCCACTAACTATTAAAAAATATGATTTTAATTATTATTGATTATTATTGATACAGAGCTGTAGTCAAAAATGGCGGATTTGCCAAGCTCAAAAAATTGTAAAATTCAAATTAATACAAATTTCAAGGAAAACGTAGGTAGTTTTTGTTCATAATATAAAAATTTTGAATTGAGGACTTAAATAGCTTTAGATCGAATCTCACTACTTCGTCTGTAAGACAATTCCATAATCTAATCGATCTGTGTAATAGTCTGGAAGCCTCGAGCGATTACCATGTGTTAATGTTTTGAGTACCATTGAATGACACCTGTAAGACTGTCTGTCATTTGACCTAATGTATTTGGAGGGGGTACACATCGTGGGTTCTGACTATATCCCACATTGCTGTCATATCTAATAAACACAGTCTAGTGCGGATACTCTGCATATCAGGAATTGATAATCTGCCCTTATAATTTTGTCGATATAATTTCAGATACAATGAACCATATGTACGAAGAATCGACTCAACATCCTTGATTTTATCTTTGATCATAGGAAACGATGCCTGAAAACCGTATTCAACACGTGGCCTGACTAATAAGTCAAATCGAGATTTAAATGAATTTAGCGTTAGCGAAACAGATCTTAATGAGAAATTCTATTTTTTGAGCTTTGAACGGTGCCATACAATTCCCAATATATATATATATATATATATATATATATATATATATATATATATATATATATATATATATATATATATATATATATATATATATATATATATATATATATATAATGAATAGTTGCTAGGTCACACGAGGTGACTTTCGCATTGAAAACCAGCTACAGAATCCTTCATTCATGATATCCAATTCCATACACCCTGACTACTAACGGCGCCATTGCCACAACCGTTTTCGTTTCGCCCGCTTTTTGCCACATGTTGGTAGCCCCGGGCTCGTCAGAAGGCTGACTACCAACTCTTCGCCTTTTGAAATTTGACTTATCCGAGATTCGAGCTGTCGCTCTACGTACTTGGCTTGCGCTCTTGACTGCTAGGCTACGAATCCAGGATTACCAGATTTCACACAGTATATAAAACCTTCCATCATGATATCCAGAAACTGCATTGTCCGAGATGCTTCTCTGGCATGCTTATTGTAGGTTTTATCGTATGAGATCATGAATATCGATTGAAATCGGGTCTGTTGATCCTTTGATGGATTCTAATTATGTAATGAATAGTGGCTAGGTCACACGAGGTGACTTTCGCATTGAAAACCAGCTACAGAATTATTCCTTCATGATATCCAATTCCATACACCCTGACTACTAACGGCGCCATTGCCACAACCGTTTTCGTTTCGCCCGCTTTTTGCCACATGTTGGTAGCCCCGGGCTCGTCAGAAGGCTGACTACCAACTCTTCGCCTTTTGAAATTTGACTTATCCGAGATTCGAGCTGTCGCTCTCCGTACTTGGCTTGCGCTCTTGACTGCTAGGCTACGAATCCAGGATTACCAGATTTCACACAGTATATGAAACCTTCCATCATGATATCCAGAAACTGCATTGTCCGAGATGCTTCTCTGGCATGCTTATTATAGATTTTATCGTATGAGATCATGAAGATCGATTGAAATCGGGTCTGGTGATCCTTTGATGGATTCTTATTTATGTAATGAATAGTGGCTAGGTCACACGAGGTGACTTTCGCATTGAAAACCAGCTACAGAATCCTTCCTTCATGATATCCAATTCCATACACCCTATATATATATATATATATATATATATATATATATATATATATATATATATATATATATATATATAGTCACGGTACTGATGAGCTCCGTTAGAGCGAAACGCGTATACCGTTGTGAAGTTTGTCGTCACACATAGGATGACTGGGCATACGTAGCGACTTTGAATAATGTAAGAATAATTCGGTTCTATTTCTTAGTCTGATGAGGATATATTTTATGCCTCTTCATGAGGAAAACATAGTGATATATATATATATATATATATATATATATATATATATATATATATATATATATATATATATATATATCACTATGTGCTGAGTAAACAACGGTCCAGGATTTCTTACGAAATACGGCATTTATACTAAATGGTGTTGCTTGATAGACTGGACTTCGATTCACGACTTTCAGTCACCATGTCACTTCTAGACGACCACTTCAGCATCGAAATGATGAGTACCCAGCAACACTCATCAGTAGAATGAGGTACACACTGATCGTTTCGGTTGCCTGTGTGACATTGTGAATATATATAGTTGTTACGCATTCGCTCTATTCGAGAGCTTCTTCAGTCAATCTAGAATACACAAACATATGAATAAAATATAATAAAAGAAATACAGCAACACATGAGGTAGTCTCATGTTATGTCCGTCCAGATAAACGGTGTTTCTTCATTGCAGCCATATGGGCGTTCCGTGTGCAATTTACCGATTAAGCGCTGTTCCATGATGATGCGTTTTGCATTGCATGTCACTCCGTCGCAGTATATGGTGTATTTGAAACACTCTGTGGTGCCATGTGTTAACGTGTGGGATATTATTCCATCAGTCATGTTCCCGAACTTCAGCTGTGACCGACGAAGATTGAGTCTACGTGCGAGAGACCTCGAGGTTTGCCCTACATATTGCGCGTTGCATTGTTGACAAGATCCTACATATATCACCCCAACGGTCTTGCAGGTATTATCCCCTTTCACCATAACCTTCTCTCCTGTTTGGCTTGAGACAACTGCGTTCGTATCCTTTATGAAGGGGCATGTTTTGCAGCGACCATCACCGCATTGGCGACATCCTTTCACTATTTTCCCCTGTATGGCTCGAATTGATGACCTCACCAAGAGTGATGACAATTTGTTAGGCGCACGAAAGACTATAAGCGGATTAACCGTATCTGGCGATATCTCACTTAGCAATGTATTTATTTCTTTCTTCAGCGTAGCTAAGCGAGGATGGTACTCCGTCACTAATTGAGGTTTTATTGTCTTATCTCTCGCATGTGTGTTAAGTGCATTTGATCTAGGTATCCTTCTCACCGCCTCTATCTGTCGTCTAATCACGTCACGGCGATACCCTCTCTTCTCAAATTGCGCTATTAGCTCTTTTATACTTCTTTCAAAGTCTGTTGGCCATGTACAAGCGCGCTTTATTCTAAGTGCCTCGTTGTATATGATGTGACGTTTGAGGGATTGTGGATGACAGCTGTTTACGTGTAGATACATAGGCAATGCTTCGGGTTTCCGATAAAACTTCGTACCGAACGATTTACCTTTTCGAAACACCGTCAGATCAAGAAAGTTGACTGCTACACCATGTTGAAAAGTGAGCTGTAGAGGGGCTACTTTGTTAAACGCTGCCTGGAAGTTTATAAGTGTCTTGTCGTCTCCGGGTCACACAAAGATGTCGTCAATGTATCTTACAAAGCACAAGGGCTGTACTTCACTGTCTGCCAACCATAGCTTTTCTAACATACACATGTATATGATCGCAAGAGTCGGAGCAAATGGTGTTCCCATGGCTGTTCCTTCCTTTTGTAAATAGAAGCCATTTGTAAACGTCTGGAGATTATTCTCCAATATTATATTAGATGATTTTATTTATAAAATCTTTCTTGGCTTGGCCTATCTCAAGTATTTGTGTTATGGCTTCCAGTGCACCTAGAGTGGGAATATCTCTCCTGATAACCTTCTCTCCTGCCAAACAGGAGAGAAGGTTATGGTGGAAGGGGAAAATACCTGCAAGACCGTTGGGGTTATATATGTAGGATCTTGTCAACAATGCAACGCGCAATATGTAGGGCAAACCTCGAGGTCTCTCGCAAGAAGACTCAATCTTCGTCGGTCACAGCTGAAGTTCGGGAACATGGCTGATGGAATAATATCCCACACGTTAACACATGGCACCACAGAGTGTTTCGAATACACCATATACTGCGGCGGAGTGACATGCAATGCAAAACGCATCATCATGGAACAGCGCTTAATCGGTAAATTGCACACGGAACGCCCATATGGCTGCAATGAAGAAACACCGTTTATCTGGACGGACATAACATGAGACTACCTCATGTGTTGCTGTATTTCTTTTATTATATTTTATTCATATGTTTGTGTATTCTAGATTGACTGAAGAAGCTCTCGAATAGAGCGAAACGTTTCAAAATAATACTCTGCAGCTGTCTCTGGTTTTTTTCTTCAATGCGTAACAACTATTGTGCCGTATCCTCATTTGAGGATCCCAGAGGGTGGTTAAAAGAATCTCAAGAAATATATATATATATATATATATATATATATATATATATATATATATATATATATATATATATATATATATATATATATATATATATCACTATGTTTTCCTCATGAAGAGGCATAAACACCAGGCAGCATTCTATATATCCTCATCAGACTAAGAAATAGAACCGAATTATTCTTGCATTATTCAAAGTCGCTACGTATGCCCAGTCATCCTATGTGTGACGACAAACTTCACAACGGTATACGCGTTTCGCTCTAACGGAGCTCATCAGTACCGTGACTTCTATAATCATCTATAGGCACCTTAACACACGCTTAAACAATGTTTAAAGCTCGAAAAACAGAACTACCCTTAATCTGAATCATCGGAGGGAATTTAGCATAAGCTCTGTGCATGGCAGTGACTATTACAGTTTAACCATGCATCAGGCACTAAATTCTTTTTAATAGAAATGCTGTTTAACAGGGACACTTAAAAGTGTGCAAATATATAAAATATAATTTGTTGTTACACCTGCCCTGGGACACTCACTGGTGTACTCATAAATATATCACTATGTTTTCCTCATGAAGAGGCATAAACACCAGGCAGCATTCTATATATCCTCATCAGATCAAGAAATAGAACCGAATTATTCTCGCAATATTCAAAGTCGCTACGTATGCCCAGTCATCCTATGTGTGACGACAAACTTCAACAACGGTATACGCGTTTCGCTCTAACGGAGCTCATCAGTACCGTGACTTCTATAATCATCTATAGGCACCTTAACACACGCTTAAACAGTGTTTAAAGCTCGAAAAACAGAACTACCCTTAATCTGAATCATCGGAGAGAATTTAGCATAAGCTCTGTGCATGGCAGTGACTATTACAGTTTAACCATGCATCAGGCACTAAATTCTTTTTAATAGAAATGCTGTTTAACAGGGACACTTAAATTATATTTGAGAATATAAGCAAGGCATCTACAACTTAATGTTCTCAAAAGAGTGTTTATGAAAACGTTGAAAAGTAACAGACCAAATACTAACTCTTGAGGCACATCTATCCTTATGCTCGAGATGATGATAAACTATCTCCTACACCAGTGTTTCTTAACCTTTTTGAACAGTGACCCAACATTGCTCCAACCTAGTGACATTGTGACCGAACATAAAAATTTTCTCACAAAATGATACCAATTTTGCAGATCACATGTATATTAAGTCACATGAATATTAAGTAAGAATATTAGGTAAAACAACTTATCGATAATTTGGATAATTCTGAGAAAGAGAATAAATGAATTTTCAATAAAAGCTTCGTACAAAAATGATTAAATATTACAATATAATTAATTTCAATTAATGTGATGGTTGTTCTCGTTTTCTATTCATCAATTGCTGAATCCGTGTCTCCAACTTTGATAATACCAGTCTCATGTGGTTGATGGGTTCAAGTCTGTTCCTCCACTTCGTTTTTAATAGAGTCACAGTAGAGAAGCCCTGCTCGTAAAGAGAAGTTGTTGGAAGGACAAAATTTCATGGAGCGCTGCGCTTGATAGACTTGGATACGCAATGATATGTCGAAGACAGAAATCGTGTAATTCGTCGGCCTTAAATTTTGTTTTGGCTCCGTAGTTTGACTGTAGATCTATGAGCTCATCTGCTAATTCATCGTCTTCTTCGATTTTCGCAAAGCGTTGTTCAATCCAGGAGAAAAAGTTTGATTTCTTATCAAGATAATGTGTGAATTGAATTTCTAATTATGGTAAACGTTCCATGATGTTTTTAATCAAGTCCTCTAAGGCATCTGTATTTCTAAGCTTCTCATCGGGCACTCTGAAATTGACTATATTTCCTTTAACGAATCGTTTTATCCATAGAGGTAGCTTATTCATGAAGGCATGAACTTTCTGAAAACATAGAATCCAATCAGCATTTGATTTTTGTAATGACAAATTCAGATCTTTATGTGTCCAAAAATATCAGCCAGGCACACATAATGACTAAGAATTCTTCATCTTCAAACTTTTCCGACGCTTTGTGACCGATCCGCAAAAGCACAGAAATTTCATTAGGCAGGCCTACCGCCCCATCCAATATACGACCTTGAGAAATCCACCTTACTTCAGTGAAAAATAACAATACGCTATATTCCGCAACTACTTTATCTCAAAATGCTTTAAAGATTCTATGATTAAGCGATTTAACACAAATGAAATTCGCAATTTAAACTACTTAGGCCAGAACTTCTTTGGAAGAGTCTGGCAACGTTTTTGAGGCAAGTGTCTGGCGATGAATAACACAATAAATGTTAAGAATATCTTGGACAGCATTTTTCATTAAACTCACAAAACCTGACTTGTGCCCTAACATTAAGAATGAACCGTCTGTGCAAACAGAACCGATTTTATTCAAGTCGATACCATGTGTTTTTAAGAAATCATTTAACAATACGAAAAAACGTCAGTTGCTTTGGCAGTTAATTCCAACCTTGTGCAAAATAAAAATTCATCACGAAATGACACGTCTTCTACATAACGAACGAAGTCAATCAAATGACTCGTGTTGGCGACATCCTTTGATTCGTCCAGCTGTAAACTAATTCGTACTGGGTTGCTTCTGATTCCATATACAATTTGTATAAGGACGTCTTCGCTCATTTCAACTATTCTTGATTTCATGATTATTATTTCATCATTATTCTTGATTTCATTATACGTTTGATAACGGAATATCTTTAAGCTTTTTCATTGTTTCTCTCTCCAAGGACCAGTTGTGCCATTTTTAGTGCAGCAGGTTTAATTAGCTTTTCCCCATTACAATATGAGGTTTTTTTTCTTGCAATTATGTTCGCAACTTCATAAGATACTTCCAACCTTGATTTTTCGTGTTATAAATTGGAATCCTCATAGGGTTCTCTTCTAGTCTTAAAAAAGTCTGAGATCTAAAGTAAATACATCTTTGTTATTAAAACTCTTACAATCTAAAGTAAATACATGGATACAAGTCAGAAAAGTTACAAACATCTTACAACGACAATCATCGACGACAACAATCGACGACAACCATCGACGACAACCATCGACGACAACCATCGACGACAACCATCGACGACAACCATCGACGACAACCATCGACGACAACCATCGACGACAACCATCGACGACAACCATCGACGACAACCATCGACGACAACCATCGACGACAACCATAACAACCATCGAAAACAACGACAACCATAACAACCATCGACCAAGACCGACACCAACAATGGACAACTGCAAGTACAGTGCTCGATACTCGACTGCAGCGTCTAGACAACAATCACCTGCGACAAGAATAAGCCTAAAGAAGACTTCGTATGTGGCTTTTGTGCCAACAAACTAATCTGCAACCTTTCCAATAAGCACATATCAACATCCAACACGTCAACTCAAACTACCCCGTCGTTTCTAATGTCCTTTCTCCACCCACCGACCCTGCCACCATATACACTTCCCATTCCATGTCATCTTCACTCCCCGACACCCCACGTCCCGTCCTTCCCGTCTCGTTTCTCAATAACTTGCATCCATCAATCAAAATCACCTCCACCAACCTCCGCATTTCCTTCCACTCATAACCTTTCCTCACATCACTCACCACCCTCTCTATAATCCAAATCCTATTCGTCTTCCGCTGTCAAACCTACTCCCTTGATATCCTCAACTCCCAGCTCTCCTATCGTGATCTCACTAACTCACGTTACTCGTCCTCCTTTACGGAAACGCTTTCCTTCTCGCGATCGTTGCGTCATCGTCACAAATATCACTCCTTCCACCTCTTTATCTTCACAAGAACGTCTCGACCACGATGTTTCCGCATTCAGATTATTCCTCTCGACTCTTGTTCCTGCGGATAACCCATCCTTTTTCAACAACATCTCTCCTGTCGCATTCATCCGCCTAAATAAATCTTCTCAATCTAATCCTTCCCAGCCCCCTCTCCTAAAAGTTGTTTTCAAGCATTGCTCTCACGCGTCTTATGTCCTCTCTTAACAATTCAAACTCATGTCCTCTTCAGCCACTCGCATTTTCCCCGATCGCACCCCCTCCGAAATCGCTCAACTCTCATTTGTCCGCATCAAAAAACGCCGTCGCGAGGAAAACGGCGAAACATCTCTCTCCATCCGAAACATCGACGGAAATTTTCAAGTTGTCCGCACCCGCCCGAAAATTCGATGGCGCTCCATCTCCCCTATGTCTTCTCCACTAGCCCCTACCACCACTACACACGGTTTCCGCCTCGCCTCCTCAACACTAGATCTATTCTCAATAAATCCGATATCATCCTCAACTTATTCACTAAGCAATCCATCGATCTTTTCTGCCTCACCGAATCCTGGCACTCCGATTCTGACGACCTCTCCATCCGCCGTTTGCTCTCTGCCGGTTGCTCACTAGTCGAATCCGCTCGCCCCCTTAGCAAATCCCCTTCTAAATTCTCTAATCATGGCGGCATTGTCGCATTCGCCCGTCACCCCGCGTCTCTTCGCAAAATCACTTCCCCTTTCAGTCCTTGCTATTTTGAACTGCTCACTTGTCGTTCTTCTAACCCAGTCACTTTAGATCTCGCCATTGTAAACCGTCCTGGTTCATCAGATCCCACATCCTTGTTTTTTACCAAACTCACTGACATTCTGTCCCACTGTTCTTTGTCCTCAATCCCATCAATCGTTCTTAGCGACTTCAACATCCGCCTCTACCGCCCCTCTTCCACCGAATCAATCCAGTTTATCAATATTCAATCCAATTATAACTACAAACCCATCTTCACTGTCCCCACACATATTCTTGGTGGAGCACTCGACATCATCGCTGTCCCCGATCATTTTGCTGTCTACACCTCACTGTCAATTTTTAATCCTGGTATATCCGATCACTTTCTCGTCACCCTTGATCTCACTCACAACCACACCCCTCCTCACACACCTACAATCGTACGTCGCTCTTGGAGAAATCTTGACCTCTCCCTTCTCCGCTCTGCCTTACTCAAATCGTCTCTATCCTATCCAACAATAACATATTCCTCTCCTCATAAACTCGCCTTTCTTTTCGACTCTAAACTCACATCCATTCTCGATCTTCTCTGGCCCTTCAAGCCTCACCCACACCGTATCTTGCACCGTGCCCCATTGTTTGACATCCAGTGCCTACTCTCAAAGCGTCGACTCCGTCATGCTTTTCGAGTATATCACCGCTCTCTCAGACGTGATTTCCGCTCGTTCACTCCGTCTTTCCGTGATTCCTATCTTGCAAATTTCCGTCGATGTTTCGGATGGAGAGAGATGTTTCGCCGTTTTCCTCGCAACAGCGTTTTTTGATGCGGACAAATGAGAGTTGAGCGATTTCGGAGGGGGTGCGATCGGGGAAAATGCGAGTGGCTGAAGAGGACATGAGTTTGAATTGTTAAGAGAGGACATAAGACGCGTGAGAGCAATGCTTGAAAACAACTTTTAGGAGAGGGGGCTGGGAAGGATTAGATTGAGAAGATTTATTTAGGCGGATGAATGCGACAGGAGAGATGTTGTTGAAAAAGGATGGGTTATCCGCAGGAACAAGAGTCGAGAGGAATAATCTGAATGCGGAAACATCGTGGTCGAGACGTTCTTGTGAAGATAAAGAGGTGGAAGGAGTGATATTTGTGACGATGACGCAACGATCGCGAGAAGGAAAGCGTTTCCGTAAAGGAGGACGAGTAACGTGAGTTGGTGAGATCACGATAGGAGAGCTGGGAGTTGATGATATCAAGAAAGTAGGTTTGACAGCGGAAGACGAAGAGGATTTGGATTATAGAGAGGGTGGTGAGCGATGTGAGGAAAGGTTATGAGTGGAAGGAATGCGGAGGTTGGTGGATGTGATTTTGATTGAAGGATGTAGGTGTTTAGAAACCAGACAGAAGGGAAGATACGGGGGTGTCTGGAAGTGAAGACATGTGATTAGAAGTGCATGACATGACAGGATCAGTGGGTTGACAAAGGATATCAGAAACGACTTGAGTAGTTTGAGTTGACGTGTTGGATGTTGATATGTGCTTATTGGAAAGGTTGCAGATTAGTTTGTTGGCACAAAAGCCACATAGGAAGTCTTCTTTAGACTTACTGCTGTCGCATGCGATTGTAGTACAGACGCTGCAGTCGTGTCCGAGCACTGTACTTGTAGTTAAGCATAGTTGGTGTCGGTCGTAGCTGTCTTCTTACGTCTTCCCATCAACGTCCTTGTATAGACGTCAAAAAATTTAACAATGATTATACGTCCTTATAATGAACGTCGAAAAATTTAACAATAGATGTTGGCATTGCGGATTCTCGCTGCATTCAATAAAAACTTTATCCCAGTCCATTTGTCATCGGAGACGCTATTCAGAAGTGCGTTGACATTGCTTCATTAACGTGACCGATATTCGCAAATATAATTCTTTATATACACTTGAATAAGAAACGTTTTAATAAACTTAAAAGTAGCGCGTTATTCTGTGGATAAGACCTTCAAAGTTTTATCCATCGTAAGTTACGAAGAAAGCAGAAGTAAAAATATAACAAGTTTCCTCCATTGTATGCCGTTATTTTCGTTCTTTAACTTAAATTACATACTCTTTATCGGAATATGTTGCCTCGGTGCTTGACTTATTCAGGTATAAAAACTGTTGGGAATTTGTAACCTCAAAATCAACTGCCTCGAGTGTATAGCCGTTTAGAACAATATCCGCTAACCGATTTCTCAAATCTCGAATAAGACTCAATATTTCAAACTTGACATGTAATCCTGTGAACTTGACTGCACGTTAGGTCAGCAGTTCCCTCTTACTTTTTTCACTGTTGTTCCCTTATTATTGCTACTCCTTTTATCTCGAATAAACTGCCATCCACAATTCTCTCAACAGCACATGAATCTATTGACATTGGTAAACTTTCATTCTTTGTCCGTTTTATTTTTTGTAGTTGAAAACTGTAAATTTGTAATTTAGTTGACTTGTAAGTGGACGTATATTCACAATAGCAACTTTAATGAACCTATAATGTTAATCTGAATCTTACTTAGTTATGGTGATTCCCTGGGAATCGTCCAAACTGGCAAATAAGGCTCTGGAATCCGTAAACGTAAGCATCTTTAAAATATCGTAGGCGTTTGTATGATTTCTTTAATATTCAAATTCCCAGCCGCATCTTTATCAAGATGCGAAATTCTGAAAGAGACATGTTTAGCTAATTAGATTTTGTGGGGATAGCCTACAACCATGGGTTCGAGTAAGCACAGCTTGTAGCTAGGAGTATTATTTGGAGCTAGATCACTCCCGCATGTGCGGTACAGTGACCTCTTCGGTCACTGTATCGCACATGCGGGAGTGCTTACTGCTTTTTGTCCAAATGTGAATCGACCGAGCCTGTTCGCTAGTATCTCTCGACCAATTGATAGATGTACATAGAGTATATTCTGAGGAAGGGCAGAGTTTATTCAATGCCAAGTGATTCGATTGGTAAGGTTTTGAAGAAGAGGATGAGATCAACTTTGTGATCTGATTTCTAGGATAATCAATTTGTGCTTTTTAACTTTACGATTTTAAATGTTACAAATATGTTACAAATATGTTATCTGATATACTTTTTGTAGATTTCTCTCATGCTTTTGATTCAGTTCCGCATGATCGACTCATTCACAAATTGAGGTCACTTAGTGTTTGTCCTATGTATGTCGCCTGGATTGCAAATTACTTAAGTTCACGCTCTTTCAAAGTACGTGTAGGTATATGTCCACCTAATTCGTTATTTATTCTGGCGTTCCACAGGGTGCGGTTATCTCCCCACTTCTTTTTATTGTATATATCAATGAACTCCCATCTGTAATTCGTTCTGATGTCGTAATGTATGCTGACGATGTTAAGATATTGCGGCCTATTAGAGACGGAAGGGACATTAAGATCCTTCAAGATGATCTGACATGTCTAGAAAAATGGTCAGCGGAAAATGGTTTGAGGGTTAACCCCTCTAAATGTGCGCATATGTCCATTGGTTCTTCACTAAACTCATCCTATCAGATAGGTTCGATTCAGATAGGCCGAGTGGGTGAATTCAAAGATCTTGGTGTGATGATGACCAGTAGCTTAAAAACTAATGTCCACACTAGATATATTTGTAATCGAGGCTATCGTATTTTATGGATGTTTTTCAAGTCTTTTGATCGGATAAGTCCATCAATGTTCAAGCGACTATTTTGCTCTTATATTCTTCCCATCCTTGAATACGGTTTACCTGTAACTTATCCACAGATTTTAAGGGAATCCCGTGACATTGAGAACTTGTTACGTAAAGGGTCACGAATGATTCCGAATTTCTCCAATTTGAGATATGCTGAACGTTTGACATCTCTACGTGTCGGCACATTAAAATTTCGCAGATCGGCCATTGATTTATCAACTGCAGTCAAAATTGTTTTCGATGGCTTTGGTGGTCTCTCTTGCTTATTATCCGTAAATGATAGACTAGAAACTCGTGGGCATGTGTGGAAATTAATAAAGCCAACTACAAGAATTCCTGTTCACCATCGATTTGCAACCAGGGTAATTAACGGGTGGAATGCACTAAAGTGCCTTGATATCTCTAGTAGTATATCTAGTGATGCTATCAAGAAAGACATCGAAGCCGAAAGAAGGAATTTGCAACTACTATTTGATTGAATTTTTTTATTTTTTTTTATTTTATTTTATCATGTTTTGTAAGCGACACGAGCTTGTAGCTCATTTGCTTCTATTTGTTATAATATAATTACATAACAAATATAAAATTTAAGATTACATTTTTAATCATTAAAGCAAGTAAGTAGTTTCCCATTTATCTAGTTACATGGAAGGGCAGTGACCGAGAAGATGAGTACGAAAATACCTTAATATTTTATCAAACATTAATCCATCCGTATGACAACAGTACGAGTGAAAAATTCACTTCACTATTCGACGAAATAGAGAATGAAAGAAGCTGGTACGAGGTATGTGTCTAACTCTATTGAAATTAAAGTATCAATATTTTCAGATTCGTAGCTTTTTAAAATCTATTTATCTGTTTATACTTACAACAGCAGTTGGTGGGATCCAAAGCTCATAAAAGTGTTTGGTTCATAAAAAGACGAATCTTTAAAAAAATAATCTTCGTTGACTAATAATAATCTTCGTTGAACTCTCGATGTAATTTTTCGTTTTTTTTTCTGTTTTTTTTATTCGATGTGATGCTTCCTTACGAGCTTCAGCTGCCTTGGAAGTCGACATATAATAATATTCATAGTCTAACTTCGTGGAATTTGCTATTCATTCCTCTTCAAATATTCCATAAATTTACTTTATTTGCCATTTCAACGACTTCAGCAAATAATCTATTCCATACAGGAATAACTCGTGCAACCTATTAGTACGGCGATTGTTACACCAATAACGATGTCGTAACATAAAAGCGTGATCATTTAATCTTTTGCCAGTTCGCATTTCGGACATGGATGTCAAAAAATGTACGAAATATTTAATAAATATACCTTTGCTAATCAAAACTTAGTTACATGTAACGATGACTCACTTCAGGATTGAATGTTGAGTTACCGAAGCACGAATTAGCTGTTTCCGAGACTATTCTATTATCGGTTAGCGTGCACGATAAGTCCGGTTAAAGTTCTAACTTGTCATAGTTCAAGTATTTTGTGTCTGGATTGTATAACGAAACATGATTTTTCGGAAGAAATAAAGTTAAATAAAATTAACTACTTGTATTGAATAAATCATAAATAATAATACAAATTTATTTAACGTGGCAAATGCGTACAAGCTGCACGCTTACAAGTCCACAAAAAAATGAAAAAGCCATCAAAAAAGAACATCAAAGATCACAGGTAATTAGTTAATTGTTGAAAAAGAATTGGATTTGTCGTTTGAAAAATGCACTTGTAGTTTTAAGATAATAATAACAATACAAATTTATTTAACGTGGCAAATGCGTACAAGCTGCACGCTTACAAGTCCACAAGAAAATTAAAAAGTCAAGCAGATAAATTGTTAAATGGGATCGGATTTGGCGTTTGAAGCACGGCAAGGAAGTTGATTGGCGTATATGAATGGGCAGATGGTTCCACGATAGAGGAGCAGACACCAGGAAGGAGCGGAGTCCAAAGGAGGTAGAGTAGTTTGGGACATGTAAAAGAAGGGAATTACAGGAACGCAAGGAACAGTAAACAGGACGAGAATTATCAAGAAAAGGAAGGTTGAGAAATGAAGGTGTATGAAAAGTTACAAGGCGGAAAGCAACGATAAGAAGACGAATTTGAACACGACAATAAATTGTAGGCAAATCGAGAGAAGCAAGATGGTAGGATGTATGATCAAAACGACGAAGACAGAGGATAATTCGGACAGCTGCGTTGACGATGCGTTGTAGGGGAAGAAGAGTAGATTTAGGTGAGTTAGAAAATAGACTAAGACAGTAATCGAGTCTAGAAAAAAATAGAGAATATATGAGAGTCATACAAGAAGGTAAATCGATCAATCTACGAACTTGACGGAGGTTGCGGAGTATCAAGGTAGATGAGCGTACTTTATCTCTAACGAAAGGTTTAAGTGAAAGTCGGTTGTCAAAATGGAAGCCTAGGAAAACGAGATTATCAACGATAGGAAGAATTGTAGAATTTAATGATACGGAGGGAGGTTCTAAGCCGAGGCGTAGAGGTAGGATGCACATTATTTTGGATTTATCAGGATTCAGAGAAAAACGAAGGGAAGAAAGATGATTGGAAATTGAGACAAGACAATCGGAAGCGGAAACACTAAGATCGTGAATACGATAAACAGGTGCATGAGCATAGATGAGAATGTCATCAGCATATTTAAATTTGTCTTGGTTATATTAAGTTCTATACAATTGTAAAAAAATCAAACTACAATCTTCGACGGCAACCAACGACAATAATTGAAATTTATTTCAAAAAATAAATTTTGAAATTTGTCTTGGTTATATTAAGTTCTATACATTTGTAAAACAATCAAACTACAATCTTCGACGACAACCAACGACAACCTTCGACGACAACTAACGACAACCATCGACAACCATCCGCTTGACAATTATCGACAACCATCGACGACATCCGCTCGCTACTTACAACTAACGACTACTTACAACTAACGCGAACTACTTACAACTAACGATTTGCAGACTAACGGAGTTTAAACGTTCTTGATTATAACTAACTAATTAAGATTTTATTATGGCAAAGAGAAAGCTAACTAAAAATGTCGGCCAGCAACTCAAGTCCGTCAAGGAAGCTTACATCGAAAAGCAAATTGGATGCGACAACAAGAACTGCAATGTTTGGATTCACGTTGCCATTCCTTTCACTGACGAGGACAACGTTTCAAATCGGAATTTCCTCTGCGGCTTCTGTTGTGCTGCCCTCGTAGGTAAGCTAATGAAGAATGACCACTCAAACGGTAAAGACGTTCTAAACGCTAACGAAACAGATTTGTGCTCAATAAATAAACTTGATGATATCTCTCAGTCGACTCAGACCGCTGTTATACATGGAACATCAACAAACGACAACATATCTTCCAATCTATCGTCGTTATCCGTTTGCTTACTAACTCCTTCGTCATCTATAAAACCTGTTCTTGAAACTTCTCTCACACACACTCCTCCTTTAACTACGGATAAAACTTCCCTTAATCTTCATCTTCCTAGCAATGCAAACAGTAAAGGCCTTCATCTCGTACCTCATTTTTCCTATTCATCCCCACATCTAAATACATCTCATACTTCTTTCTTCTCTTCACGTACTCCTTACTCTACCTCTACCGTATCACTTCTCAATAATTTACATCCTTCTGTCAAAATTATCTCCAGTAACATCTCCGTTCAACCTATTCAACAATCCACTTCTGTCACACATGCTCCAACCGTATCACCTATCAATAATTTTCATCCTTCCGTCAAAATCATCTCCAGTAACATCTCCGATCAACCGATTCAACACTCCACTCCTGTCACACATGCTCCAAACTATCTTAAATCTTCACTTATCACCCCTGTCATTCCCACGTTTATCTGCTCTTCTGCCTCTACTACTACCATGTCTGTCCATCCACCACTACGTAATCGTTTTCCTTCGCGCGATCGATGCATTATCATATCTAATTTAAAGGTTTCCGAATCTGCTTCTCCTCAATGTCGCCTCGATGATGATGTATCTGCTTTCAGGTATATCCTAGCAACCATTCTTCCTGATAATAATCCAACCCTCTTCAATAATATCGCTCCTGTATCTTTGATCCGTTTGAACAAATCCACTAAATCCAATCATCTCAGTCCTACACTCCTAAAAATCGTTTTCCGACATAGTTCACATGCATCCTTGGTACTTTCCCAACGTTTTAAACTTCTTACCACTTCGTCTACTTGTCGTATCTTTCCTGACCGCTCCCCTTCTGATATTGCCCAGCTCAATTTAGCTCGCATTGAGAAACATCGACGTGAAACAAACGGCGAGTCATCCTTATCTATACGTCAAATCAATGGAAATTTTCACGTTGTACACACAAGGCCAAAAATTCGATGGCGTCCCATCTCTCCCACTTGTCTTCTTCGCTAGTCGATCTCGCTCCTAAGCATACTTTTCGTCTTAGTCTATTCAACACTCGCTCCATTCTTCATAAAGCTGATATGCTTCTTGATATCTTCGATCAATTATCTATCGATATTCTCTGCATTACCGAATCCTGGCATTGTGACTCCGACGATCTTGCTATTCGTCGTCTATGTCGCTCTGGTTGTTCTTTAGTTGAATCAGCTCGTCCAATTGCCTCTCATACATCTATTGCTTTTAACCATAGCGGTATAGTTGACATTGCTCGTCACCCAATGTCTTTACGTAAAATTAACGTTAACATCCGTTACACTTCGTTCGAATTACTCATATGCAGATTATCAACTCCTTTCCCTCTGGAACTTGTGATTGTATACCGTCCAGGTTCAGTTGCCCCCTCACGTATCTTCTTTAACGACCTTGCAGATCTTATGTCTCACTGTTCATTGTCTTATACTCCTTCTTTTGTTCTCGGTGACTTTAACATTCGTCTTGATCGCCCGGCTGACTCTGACTCTATCACTTTGTCTAATATTTTTTCTGATTTTAACTATAAATTACTTTCAACAAGCCCAACTCATATTCTCGGCGGTGCTCTCGACATCATTGCTGTCCCTATCTGCTTCAATGACTATACTTCCTTGTCAATTACTGATCCCGGTTTGTCCGATCATTTCCTTGTCACTCTTACTCGTCCCCATCCTCCTTCTCCGCCTCCACCAATATCCACACCAAGTCGACCCTGGAAACTTCTCGATATCCCTATGCACAGCCTTACTCAATTCTTCACTCTTTTCACTTCCTCTTAACTATCTCTCTCCCGATGATCTCTGCATTCTGTTTGATTCTGAACTTATGTCTATCATCAATAAACTTCTGCCTAGTCGACTCCGACGCTCTCAGCGCTTGCGCCATGCTCCCTGGTTCGATTCTGACTGTAGTCTTTCTAAGCATCAACTCCGTCACTCTTTTCTTATGTATAAACGCTTTCTTAAACGTTCACCCAACTCACTCCCTCCAAATCTTCGTGATTCCTACTTTTCTCTACGCCGTTCACATCTTATACTTATACGTACAAAACGTACTCTCTTTTGGTGAAATCAACTCGAGTCATCTTCCAACTCTAAATCTCATTGGAAAATCTTAAACTCAATTCTTTCACGATCATCTACCCCTTGTAATATAAATCCTGATAAATTTTCTTCTTATCTACAAACTAAGCTATCTAATTTACTTTCCCTACTACCCATAGCCCCCTTGTACCCACTCTTATCTTTAAATACTTCCCTCCCAGAACTATTCCACCTTCTTCCCGTTTCGTCTGATGAAGTTTCTTCGGTTCTGATGTCATTACCTAATAAAACCTCTCCTTCTGACCTAATTCCCACTCACTTGTTTAAAAATATCTGCTCCTTTATCTTACCCTACCTAACCACATTGTTCAACTCGTCCATCTGTAGCCGTACATTTCCTTCCATCTGGAAATGCGCCACTGTTCGTCCTCTCATCAAAAAGCAATCTCTCGACTCCTCACTACCATCTTCGTACCGTCCTATTTCACTTCTCCCAACCCTTTCTAAACTCCTTGAGCGTCTCGTTCTTAAGCAAGTTAATACATATCTCTATTCCTCTAACTTATTTCCTCCCTTCCAAGCCGCTTTTCGCTCTAATTACTCTACCGAAATTGCATGTCTTAAAGTTTATAACGACTTACTCATATCGCGCGATCATAAATTATGTAGTGTCATAGTTTCTCTTGATCTATCATCTGCTTTTGACATCGTCGATCACTCGATTCTTCTCCATCGCCTTCGTCATGATTATGGCTTCTCTTTACCCACTGTATCATGGTTTTCTTCATATCTATCAAACCGTACATTTCGCGTCTATTCTAACTCTTCTCTCTCCCATCCTTCATCCATCCGTCCGGTGTTCCACAAGGCTCCGTATTAGGCCCTATGCTTTTCTCTCTTCTTCTCGGTGATTTGTCTTCGATTTCTCATACATTTAACTTCATGTTATGCAATATGCTGATGACATTCTCATCTATGCTCATGCACCTGTTTATCGTATTCACGATCTTAGTGTTTCCGCTTCCGATTGTCTTGTCTCAATTTCCAATCATCTTTCTTCCCTTCGTTTTTCTCTGAATCCTGATAAATCCAAAATAATGTGCATCCTACCTCTACGCCTCGGCTTAGAACCTCCCTCCGTATCATTAAATTCTACAATTCTTCCTATCGTTGATAATCTCGTTTTCCTAGGCTTCCATTTTGACAACCGACTTTCACTTAAACCTTTCGTTAGAGATAAAGTACGCTCATCTACCTTGATACTCCGCAACCTCCGTCAAGTTCGTAGATTGATCGATTTACCTTCTTGTATGACTCTCATATATTCTCTATTTTTTTCTAGACTCGATTACTGTCTTAGTCTATTTTCTAACTCACCTAAATCTACTCTTCTTCCCCTACAACGCATCGTCAACGCAGCTGTCCGAATTATCCTCTGTCTTCGTCGTTTTGATCATACATCCTACCATCTTGCTTCTCTCGATTTGCCTACAATTTATTGTCGTGTTCAAATTCGTCTTCTTATCGTTGCTTTCCGCCTTGTAACTTTTCATACACCTTCATTTCTCAACCTTCCTTTTCTTGATAATTCTCGTCCTGTTTACTGTTCCTTGCGTTCCTGTAATTCCCTTCTTTTACATGTCCCAAACTACTCTACCTTCTTTGGACTCCGCTCCTTCCTGGTGTCTGCTCCTCTATCGTGGAATCATCTGCCCATTCATATACGCCAATCAACTTCCCTGCAGTGCTTCAAACGACAAATCCGATCCCATTTAAACAATTTATCTGCTTGACTTTTTCATTTTTGTTTGTGGACTTGTAAGCGTACAAGCTGTACGCATTTGCCACATTAAATAAATTTGTATTGTTATTATTATCTTAAAACTACAAGTGCCACGACTTAATAATGTAAATTATGTTCGCGAACTCTGAATGATAACTAAGACATCGAAGTAATTGACTGAAACAGGTTTTATGGGGAATATTTGAATCCTGACTTATGGATACATCTAGAATAGCGAAACATCTTATTATTACAAGACAACATAGCGAGCTGCGCTATAAATTGCGTCACTAAAAAGAAAAACAAATTAGTTACAAAAAATTTTCTTCCGAAATTCCTTCATTGTAGAGAACGAATTGTTGTCTCATTCAACTGATTTCATAGATTCACAATCCTTCGATTAAACTGGACAATTATTTTCTTTAATGTAAGTGTATCATCCATTCAGATGACATTATATATTATATATGAAGATTTAAATTTTTCGAGTCGTCAGCTTGACTGGGGTTGAACAAGCACAACAGACACGTTACTCTTGTCTGAACGCTCACGGGTCGAGCGATATCTCCGAATGCACATTGACGCTGCTTGACACAAGGCAAACCCGATTACTCGCTTCAGGCAATATACACAAGTCATCCACACTTCATTATATATATGTATAAATATATTAGAACAGACAAAAGGAATAAATTTTCAAAATATAAATACATACAATTTTAGTACGCTTTAAACAAATCTAGATTTAGTAGATTAATCGTAGAATGTGTAAAACTGTGCTCCGGGAGCTAAAAAGCTTCAGTTTCATAATTGTAAATTTTGCCAAAAACCGGAGTTCGATTACATGCAGAGCAGACTTCCTTATCACTCCTAGACGATCTGATGGTAGCCGGCAGCACTCATCAGTAGGGTGAACTACCATCAGTCGTTTCGGCTGCCTTGTGATATATTTAAAAGGCATCTCCGAGAATTTGCTAACGTAGTAGCATGGGCATAGCCTCTTTAAACTAACAACGTGCTTTCCGGATCATCCTAATTTTATTCGGCAGGAATTTTAATTGCTGTCGCTGCTTGCTTTCTCACAGGATCCCTTTGTCGGATACGTTTTTATAATTTAATCGTAGAATGTGTAAAACTGTGCTCCGGGAGCTAAAAAGCTTCAGTTTCATAATTGTAAATTTTGCCAAAAACCGGAGTTCGATTACATGCAGAGCAGACTTCCTTATCACTCCTAGACGATCTGATGGTAGCCGGCAGCACTCATCAGTAGGGTGAACTACCATCAGTCGTTTCGGCTGCCTTGTGATATATTAAAAGGCATCTCCGAGAATTTGCTAACGTAGTAGCATGGGCATAGCCTCTTTAAACTAACAACGTGCTTTCCGGATCATCCTAATTTTATTCGGCAGGAATTTTAATTGCTGTCGCTGCTTGCTTTCTCACAGGATCCCTTTGTCGGATACGTTTTTATAATTTAATCGTAGAATGTGTAAAACTGTGCTCCGGGAGCTAAAAAGCTTCAGTTTCATAATTGTAAATTTTGCCAAAAACCGGAGTTCGATTACATGCAGAGCAGACTTCCTTATCACTCCTAGACGATCTGATGGTAGCCGGCAGCACTCATCAGTAGGGTGAACTACCATCAGTCGTTTCGGCTGCCTTGTGATATATTTAAAAGGTATCTCCGAGAATTTGCTAACGTAGTAGCATGGGCATAGCCTCTTTAAACTAACAACGTGCTTTCCGGATCATCCTAATTTTATTCGGCAGGAATTTTAATTGCTGTCGCTGCTTGCTTTCTCACAGGATCCCTTTGTCGGATACGTTTTTATAATTTAATCGTAGAATGTGTAAAACTGTGCTCCGGGAGCTAAAAAGCTTCAGTTTCATAATTGTAAATTTTGCCAAAAACCGGAGTTCGATTACATGCAGAGCAGACTTCCTTATCACTCCTAGACGATCTGATGGTAGCCGGCAGCACTCATCAGTAGA
>WNNJ02002120.1:0-25900 GCA_012934845.2 Pomphorhynchus laevis | reverse complement strand
TGTACGTCGTACAATGTAACTCCTACCATTACAACCAGAACTCAAAGGAATTAACCTGGGAGCCTCGATCTTGATGGCTCTCTGATCATTTCCACCTTCTTCATTAGGGGATGCGGACGGCCTAAGCCCATCTCATCTCCAAGACCTTGTCTGTAAATCTAGTGGTGCAGCAGGGTATATACTATTGGAATCACTCTGTGAGCTCACCCGCATCATCCTTGCTGACAACGTGGCAATTTCGATTAAATCTGTTTTATGCGGGGCCAAGCTTTTAGCATTTAAGAAGAATGATGGAGGAGTCAGACCAATTGCCGTTGGGTGCACATTATGTCGATTAGCGGCCAAGTTGGCCTGCAGATATGCAACCGAGAAGGTGGTTGACTTACTAGTCCCAACACAACCTGGGGGTTGGCGTTCTTGGTGGTGTCGAGCCCGCAGTTCACTTAGCGAGATGTTTCGCAAAACATGGTTTAATAGGCATATCAGCTATGGTTAAATTAGACCTGGAGAATGCCTTTAATTCCATCAGTCGCGATGCCGTCGTTTAATGCGCGGGGAGGGATATTTCGGAAGTTAGAATTTGTGGAAATGTGCTACAACGGTCCAATCACTCTGCTTTTCGGCGACAGTGTTATTGAATCATCAAAGGAAGTTCAGCAGTGCGACCCCCTCGAACCTCTCCTCTTCTCGCTAACTATCAACAGGCTAGCCCACAGCTTTTCCTCACCACTTGTAATGTGGTATCTAGATGACTGCTGTATAGGTGGAGAACTGTCCACTCTTGCCAACGATATCATTAACATCCGAAAACAGGGATCTTCTATCGCCTTACACTTACACGCAGACAAGTGACAAATCAGCACCACCGACAGCACTGATATTCAACCTCTGATCGAATTAATGCCAGATGCCAATGTATGTGATGCATCGTCTGCCGACTTGCTCGGCGCGCATATTTGGCGCGTAAATCACCTCGATTCATTCTTGAAATCAGCCATCATACAACTTCGGCAGGTAGGCCAGAATCTTCACAAACTAGCGAAGTACGACGCGTTTTTTATATTGCGTCATTGTCTGACGCTATCGAAGGTCAACTTTCTACTACGCAGCGCACCGTGTTTTTCTAGCAGACTAGCGAAAACTTTTGACGAGGAAGTCCGCTGTTTCCTGGCCGAGATCCTAAATCTCCAGCTCTCTAACACGGCCTGTCGTCAATCTTCATTGCCAGTTAAGTTCGGAGGACTTAGTGTTCTGAGGGCAGAATGATTATCAATACAGGCCTTCTGCTCGTCCGTTTCGAGCATGTGTGGCTTAAACTCGATTATCCTGCCTGATTATATCATGGGATGCTCAGGCATCAACGATTCATGTTATCGGACGGCATTGGATTGTTGGACCTCTACGTTTGACCTGCCTGTTTAACGGATGCAACCGTACAAAAACGTTGGACAGTGCCCCTGTTTGAGACCCAGATCCGCGGCTTAATTGCTTCCTGTGACTGCCCATAAGATCGAGACTGCTTACTTTCAGCAGCAACTAAATGGTCTTGCCCATTTCTGGATGCCCTGCCGATCGCCTCGGTAATTGCAAAAATGGACGACCGCTCATTGTGTCTGGCAACAACCCTACGCCTCGGATTAAAATCTTCAATCCCATTCAATTGCGAGTGCGGGGTTACAACCGATGTATCAGACACACACGGTCTCGGTTACAACCGATGTATCATACACACGGTGTCGATTGCTCGAAAACTGTGTCTCGACACAATTGCCACAGTGCAGTGAATGCTCTTATTCGTAGTGCGCTGATGGCGGCCGGAGTTTCGTCCCGCCTTGCATCAGTCGGATCGTGCAGAGAAGACGGAAAAAGGCCGGATAGCGCATCATTGGTCCCTTTGGAAAGGGGATGCCTACTTATATGGGACTTTACCTGTCACAACACACTTGGGGCTAGTAATTTGTTCAACGCGGTTTGTGCGCCGGGTGAAGTGGCGAGGGTGGCCGAGAATCGGAAGCTGGACAAATACAGTGGCAACGATACGTTATAATACACTTTTGTCCCATTGGCGATCGATACAATAAGGGCAACCAAGCCGATATCGTCCAGCTTCCTGGAATCTCCAGGAAAGAAGCTAATTGCCGATATAGGCGATCGGAGAGCAGCGAGATTTCTTTCACAGAGATTGAGCTGTGCTGTGGAACGAGGCCACTTGTCTGTCTTTGGAGGTCGCCCAGGGGATTGCAGAAGATTATCAATCTGATCGTCATCATGATTTCCCATTTATAAACTCATTGTAAGAAAAAAACACGGAAGAAGAATCAACATAGTTCCAAAACGTTTGTACTATAAACTTTCTCCTTCATAGTCTGGTTATCTATCTATTCTATACATATATAATTTGTTGTTACACATGCCCTGGGACACACAATGGTGTACTCGTAAATAAATCACTGTTTTCCTATTGAAGAGGCAAAAACACCAGGCAGCATTCTATATATCCTCATCAGATCAAGAAATAGAACCGAATTATTCAAGCAATATTCAAAGTCGCTACGTATGCCCAGTCATCCTATGTGTGACGACAAACTTCACAACGGTATATGCGTTTCACTCTTACGGAGCTCATCAGTACCGTGACTTTAATAATCATCCTCAGGCACCTTAACACACGCTTAAACAATGTTTAAAGCTCGAAAAACAGAACCACCCTTAATCTGAATCATCAGAGGAAATTTAGCATAAGCTCTGTGCATGGTAGCGCGTATTACAGTTTAACCATGTATCAGGCACTAAATTCTTTTTAATAGAAATGCTGTTTAACAGGGACACTTAAAAGTGTACAAATATATAAAATATAATTTGTTGTTACACCTGCCCTGGGACACTCACTGGTGTACTCACAAATAAATCACTATGTTTTCCTCGTGAAGAGACATAAACACCAGGCAGCATTCTATATGAGTCTATACTAAATAGCGTCATTTTTCGGTGAAAATCCTAAAAAAATAGATAAATTAATTTTATTTATTAAATCCATAATTAATAAAAAATCAAATTTTATTTTAATTTAGTGATTTTTCTATTTAGTTGCATTTATTGTTTTGGTATCTTTATATAGTATAAAGATACCATATATATGGTACAATCATATAGATATTGATACCATATATACTTTGGTATATAGTTTTAGATATTGATATCATATACTTTTGATATCTGCAAAATTGTGATGTTTGATTTTAATTTTAATTAATTTCGATGAAATTTCAATTTTTGAAATAAACGAAGATTTCTATTTTATGCTTGAAGGAAAAAATCGTATCATAATATCCATAATATGATCAATATAATCTAATCACTATATGATTGAACTAAAAAATTAAATTCTAAATTTTTATTGGAGAAAATCAATTCATTTTACTTCGAAAAACTCGACCTTTTAAATTAAAAATACTTTTCATGTTAAATTAGTAGCGGTATTGTCTTAACAGTCCTTTTAAAAAATCAGGTTTTATCTAATGTTCGATGAATTTCAAGATAGCAAAATTTCAAATTACAAAATAGCTCAAAGATACAGAAACAACTACGACTTCTGATGATAGATAGTATACAGCTATTAATATTTTGAATATTATTATATTTATAAAAGTATTTTATATTTATATCTATACTATTACACTAAACTATGATATTTAAGGTATTATTAAATATAATATAATTTGAAATATAATATTATGTAAAATTATATTATATTATTTTTCACCACAACGTGTTTGATATTTTTAATTTAAAAAATATAAAAGGGTGTATTTAATATTTTTACAAACGAAAATATTAATTTGTTTACTGTTAACACGCATTAGATATTTTGGTGGTTAATACATGAAACAACATTACTATGATTTTAAACATTATATTAATTTTTCTTATTTTTTATATATAATTTATTTTATTTTAATTTAATTTAATTTGTTTTATTTTAATTTAATTTATTTTATTTATTTTATTTTTCTTTACGTATAAAATATGGTTCAATATTTTGAACCATATGGTTCAATATGAACTTTAGTTAGAAAGGTTGTTAATGTACTGTTTATGTTAAAGCGAGGATTAAAATTTACCTTTATTCAAATATGAGAAAACTCTTATATTTATTACATATTACAATGCATTATCAACTATTTAAAAAATAAATTATACGTTTAAAAAGTGTAACTGATGTGTAATATTAAATGTACGAAACTAAAGTTTTGAATACATAATGAGTTAAAACTCTTATCCTTATATCGAAACATTTGCGATGAACTTTTAGTAATGAGCAATAATAATTCAATGTTTAGAAAAGTATGCCAAAATGGTATCGCTTGCATAATCTACATACTTCGAATGACATACAGTCGAAATCAACACACATTTTTATGGATATGTATTTTGAAAGGCCTAAAAGTAAGTTTAATTTTAAACACTTGACGGGTTGTTAGGCCTTGCGATGTCAAGTCAATTAATTTTTCCACAATAATGTAGATAATAGCGAAGAGAATTCGGCAAATTGAAATGAACAGATGCGCACTTAATTACTTTATTCTTGCAAATGTTTATAGCTGTTGAATCCATATGATCAATAAAATGTTGCTCACAAAATTAAATGAGATTACAATATGATAAATATTAAATTAGATACAATAGAGTTATCTAACTGATCTATTGAAATCTTTACGTGTTCAACTAAAGTTTAATTGACAATCATCAATTGAACAATCCAGAGTGTTAAAGGTTAAATATTTTTTAATTTGAAGATGGCAAATATCAGTTTACATTTTAAAAAACTTGATGAATTTTGTTAAAATTGATTTCTAATAATTAGTACTAATTTATTATAAGGTACATTGGTGATTGCTGGGTAGACAAATTAAATCCATTTATTATTTCTTCATATAAATTACATATTTTTCATTTATAGTTAGAAAAAACTTGTATTCATAACTGTAATTTTAATGAATTTAAATTGCGTATAATTAGTAAATAATTATTGGAGCTGGAATAAAGAGAGAAGGAAAAATTTATTTGATATTCCGCTAACTTCTGTTAGCATCTTCAGAAAATTACGTAATTTAAGAAAATTAAGTAATTTCAGAAAATTGCTTAATCTTCAGAAAATACAGTAATTTTATGAAGATGATAACAGAGATGAGCGAAATATCAAATAAAATTTACCTTATCTCTTCATTCCAGCTCCAATAATTATTTATCAATAATTGATCGGTATCAACTATTTAAAACGCATATAATTGATTTCATCACAATAGATATGGTAATTTATTAAGTATATCATTAAATATTTGTTGAAACATCTTTAGATTTAATAAATTTTCTACCATTTTTAATAAAAGATCACCAATTTAATTCAAAAATTTAGATTAATTACCTATTTACCTTGTCCACTTTTAATATTTCGTCATTTTTTTCAATCTTTAAATTTTCCTAGTAAATCACGTCACCATCGCATTTAATTTTTTCATCTGCAATCAGTATCGTCATAGTTTTCATTCAAACTTGTATCTCAGCATTCAATCTCATAATTCAATTATCATCTCTGCTATATTATAGCTCATATATTATAGTTAATTCATGTAAAATTTTAGGTATGACCTCTATGTTATGACAGTTATGTTATGACCGTTATGTTATGACCGTTATATTATGACCGTTATATTATGACCGTTATATTATGACCGTTATATTATGACCGTTATATTATGACCGTTATATTATGACCGTTATATTATGACCGTTATATTATGACCGTTATATTATGACCGTTATATTATGACCGTTATATTATGACCGTTATATTATGACCGTTATATTATGACCGTTATATAATGACCGTTATATTATGACCGTTATATTATGACCGTTATATAATGACCGTTATATAATGACCGTTATATAATGACCGTTATATTATGACCGTTATATTATGACCGTTATATTATGACCGTTATATTATGATCGTTATATAATGACCGTTATATAATGACCGTTATATTATGACCGTTATATTATGACCGTTATATAATGACCGTTATATAATGACCGTTATATAATGACCGTTATATAATGACCGTTATATAATGACCGTTATATTATGACCGTTATATTATGACCGTTATATTATGACCGTTATATTATGACCGTTATATTATGACCGTTATATTATGACCGTTATATTATGACCGTTATATTATGACCGTTATATTATGACCGTTATATTATGACCGTTATATTATGACCGTTATATAATGACCGTTATATAATGACCGTTATATTATGACCGTTATATTATGACCGTTATATTATGACCGTTATATTATGACCGTTATATTATGACCGTTATATTATGACCGTTATATTATGACCGTTATATTATGATCATTTTGGCTCGTTATATTATAGTTAATTTCTTTAAAATTTTAGGTATGACCGTTATATTCTGACCGTTATGTTATGACCGTTATGTTATGATCATATTGGCTCGTTATATTATATTTAATTTCTGTAAAATATTTGGTATTTTAGTTAATTTCTGTATAATTTTAAATACATTTTTATAAATACAATTTTTTAATTAACTTAATTATTTAAATCAATTTAAATAAATTGCATGTGTAGCTTAATTTTATAATTAGAAGATAATTAATCTAATCAAGTTATGGAGCTAGTCGCAATACAATTTTCTTATAAATAAAATTACAATGTTGATAAAATAATTTACTTAAAATTCGAAATAAATTTATATTTTGCGATCGAATTCGATTAGCAATTACGGAATTCGCTGTGATAAATTTTATATTTGATAACTCTGATATTACAAAAAATAATTTGCTTTCTTGAGATACATAACAAAAATAAATCAAATATGTGTATTAATAAAATATAGCTAAAAAGTGCTATATTTTTAGTTAAAATTTATTTTCTCTTATCTTCAAATTATTCTATTTTGATTTATAGTTTTTAGTTTTGAAGAAAGTGTAAAAATTCAAAATGAAATGGCTCGTCTGCAACGTTTTCTAGCAATTCGGGTATTTAATTCATTAAGTTAATGTTGCCTTATATAACGTTCAAGGGTTTATCAATTGCAACGATTACAGAAGATCAATTATATGCGCTATTACTAAGATCAACGACGGTACATATCATATATATTTTGTAAAATTTGCAAGACTAAAATTGAACGCGTTTTTCTTAAGTACCTTTAATTTTTTTTCTTAAATGCGTTCTTTAACTTTTTCCATCAATAATTTTTCTATAAATTGTCTAAACTTATATTACATATAAATGATTTAAAGTAGTATATTATCCAACTGAGTTAGAGAATTTACATATTTTCACACGTTATATGATTATAAATATGATGCGCATGAAAGACGTATTGCACGATATTAATGCTAAGTACGGAATAACTTAATGAAGAATTTATTAAATATTAATATAATGATAATAGAAAAATAATATTATCAGACTTCAATTTAATAAAGCAATGAAAATAAAAATGTACGAATACATTTAATACTTCAAGTTTATGTATGATTTTATGTATGAGTTTATTTATTTATGATTTTTAATTATTTGACTTTTATTAGACAAAGGATAATATACAATTTCCGATCACAGAAGTAGCAGATGAATTTAAAGGTATACTTTATTCTTTAATTCCTTAATAAAGCTTTTTAAAACCTTTGCAGATTTTCTATTTTTATTATATAAAAGTATATATAAACTAAATGCTGTAAAACTATACATAAAATTATACAATATACATTATATTTAGTGCTATAAATATCATTTAATAAAAGTCGTAGATAAAGCTCGTTTGATAAAGCTTAAGATATATATATTAAGTATATATATATATATATATATATATATATATATATATATATATATATATATATATATATATGTTATTTATAATGTTATTATAAATTCTTACAATTAATTGACAAAACCTAAAAAGGCGAAACGTTTTAGAAATAATTTGTCTGCAGTCTTCGGTGTTTCTTCTTTATATTAATAAAATATATATACTATATAATTAACAAATTATATACATTTAACATATATAATTTTAAATCAGATTAACTAACTACCGTCAGTTATTTCGGCTCAGTTGTGATATATTTAAAAGGCATCTTCGAGAATTTGCCAACGTGATTGCATGGGCTAAAGTGGCAGCATTGGTCCCCGGAGCACAGTGTAAACCGTCGTTGGTTTATATATAAACTGTTATATATAATATCTAGATATTTCCGGTATATATATAATCGTAGATGTTGCCAAAAACCGGAGTTCGATTACAAGTAGAGCAGACTTCCTTATCACTCCTAGACGAGCTGATGGTAGCCGGCAGCACTCATCAGTAGGGTGAACTACCATCAGTCGTATCGGCTGGCTTGTGATATATTAAATAGGCATTTCCGAAAATTTGCTAACGTGGTAGCATGGGCATAGCCTCTTTAAACTACAAATTTGCTTTCCAGATCATCCTAATTTTATTCGTCAGGAATTTTACTTGCTGTCGTTGCTTGCTTTCTCACAGGATCCTTTAGAGGATACATTTCTATAATGTTATATCTGACTGTGTTAAACTGTGCTCCGGGAGCTAATAAGCTTCAGTTTCATAATTGTAGGTGTTGCCAAAAACCGGAGTTCGATTACAAGTAGAACAGACTTCCTTATCACTCCTAGATGAGCGTGATGTAGCCGTCAGCACTCGTCAGTAGGGTGAACTACTGTATCCATCAGTTGTTTCAGCTGCCTTGTGATATCTAAAAAGACATTTCCGAGAATTTGATAACGTGGTAGCATTGGGCTAGCCTCTGTAAACTACATATGTGCTTTCCGGATCATCACAATTTTATACAGCAGGATTTTTTTGCTGTTGGTTCTTGCTTTCTTACCGTATTCTTTGAAGGATACATTTTTATAATTTAAAATCCGAATGTATTAAACTGTGCGCCGGGAGCAAATTAGTTTCAGTTTCATAATAGTAGATGTTGCAAAAACCAGAGTTCGATTACAAGTAGAGCAGACTTCCTTAATACTTCTAGACGAGCTGAATGTAGCCGGCAGCACTCGTCAGCACAGTAAACTACCGTCAGTCATTTCCGCTGCCTTGTGATATATCAAAAAGGCATCTCCGAGAATTTGCTGACGTGATAGTATTGGGCTAGCCTCTTTAAACAAACCACGTGCTTTTCGGATCATCTTAATTTATTCGGCAGGAAATTTTATTGCTGTCGTTGGTTGTTTTCTCCCAGGATCATTTGAGAATACATTTTTATAATTTAAAAGCTGAATGCTTCAAACTGTGCTTTGTGAGCTTACAATCTACAGTTTTATAATCAAGAAGTTTGCCAAAAAACCATAGTTCGAGTAGAGCAAGTAGAGCAGACTTCGTTATCACTCCTAGACGATCTGATGGTAGCCGACAGCACTCATCAGTAAGGTGAACTGCCATTAGTCGTTTTGGCTGCCTTGTAATATATTTAAAAGTCATCTCTGGAAATTCGCTGACATGCTAGTATGGGCATATCCTCTTTAAACAAACCACATGCTTTCTTTCCGGATCATCTTAATTTATTCGACAGGAAATTTTATTGCTGTCGTTGGTTGTTTTCTCATAGGATCCTTTGAGGATACATTTTTATAATTTAAGAGCTGAATTGTTAACACTGTGTTCCGAGAGCTTACAATCTACAGTTTTATAATCAAGAATTTTCCCAAAAACCGTAATTCGATTACAAGTAGAGCAGATTTCGTTATCACTCCTAGACGATCTGATGGTAGCCGACAGCACTCATCAGTAAGGTGAACTACAATTAGTCGTTTTGGCTGCCTTGTAATATATTTAAAAGTCATCTCTGGAAATTCGCTGACATGCTAGTATGGGCATATCCTCTTTAAACAAACCACATGCTTTCTTTCCGGATCATCTTAATTTATTCGACAGGAAATTTTATTGCTGTCGTTGGTTGTTTTCTCATAGGATCCTTTGAGGATCATTTTTATAATTTAAGAGCTGAATTGTTAAAACTGTGTTCCGAGAGCTTACAATCTACAGTTTTATAATCAAGAATTTTCCCAAAAACCGTAATTCGATTACAAGTAGAGCAGACTTCGTTATCACTCCTAGACGATGTGATGGTAGCCGATAGTACTCATTTGTAAGAATGAATATTCACAATAGTAAAACCACAGCTTATGGTTTACTGCCCAGTAAACAATTTGTATAGTAATGAATAATAAACCAGCATTTCGGCGACAAGGAGTGCATCACAAACAGTAACAAGACCGAACACGAAATGTAGGCGTAGGCTCACTGCTGATGAGGTCCACCCGCGCTGATTATAGTGTACAGTAATGCTGATAGGAATGAAAGAACCACACTAGGATAATATCAAACCGACGACTGAAGTAATACAACTTGTGTAAGCAATGAATATTCACAATATCCACTCATATTGGTTATACATAATATATATATTATTCAGTACCATATTTATTAATAAACGGCAATAAAACGATGAAATAGATTATCTTATAAATTTAACATTTAAATCAAAATTATATCTTCCGTAAAAGATCAAGGTACATTTATAAATTATTTTTATGACATTTGCGGTAATTTTAAAATATTAATGAAATTAAATTATAAAAAATTAATTCTAAAGAAATTAATTTATACAATTTTATAAATTATATTATTTAAGGATGTATAATACACTACCTGTATAATGTAGATGTATTAAAAGTAATATTTATATTTAAGATTAACAGTTGTGTATATTATTTCATATTTAACCATTAAATGCAAAAATATTAAATATTTAAATATTAAATACCATATACAACTATTAAATAATAGCAGCTTAAATATAAATAATACTTTTTATAAATCTACATTATATAGATAGTGTATTGTTATTTATTCAAATTGTTTCGTTTTCGTAATGTTTAGGATTTATGAAAAAATGATCATAGTGACTTTTACTCTTTCGTAAATATTTATTTATTAATTCCTTTTGCTCGAAAAATTTATTAATTTTTATTAAATGATAATTTATAATTTCAGAGTTCTGATTTTGTTACAAATCGAAAAATAGAAAATATATTAAAAGTTACATCAGATGAGAATAGATTATCGTTTTATGATAATAATTTAATGTGAAATATTAATATTAAAATAAACAATTATCTTTCACCTGTACATCTTTTCGTTTAAAAAGTGATATTTATGCAGCTTTCGAATTGTGAACATGTTTATGATGACATAATAAAATATCGTACATTCTAGAGGATCTCAAAGTTAAATATTGATATGTTATCTTAAGAATACTTATAAATATATCTTATATATTAATATTTATTTCATCAAAATAAATGAATATACGAAGATTGTCAGGACGAATCAACGTCCTTCCAATTTGCCTGAAATTATTAGTAATTTCATAATGCGAAAGAAATAACTTTAATTTAGTATTACACATTTCGTCTTGAAGGTTAATCCGAAATGCGCCTACCACAGACGGTTAGCCCCCAATGGGACATTTCGACCTCAGTCTACTCATCACTACAAGGTGGTAATAATGATTATCGCTACAGGTGGTCATTTGATTAGTCATAATGACTAATCAAATGCACTGTATATTTCTTAGATATTTTTTATCGTAATGAACAACGTAATTTTGTCAAAATGTGGCCATATAATTAAAGATTTATATTATTTTGAGATTTTCACTTAGCGGTAATGTTGTTGTAGTTGTAAATTTTGTAATCAATTTGGTTAAGAGTTATGATTAACTCCTTTAATAGTGAAATATAATCTATTCTTAATATAATATATAAAGATTATATAATATAGATTATAAAGATTATAATATATTAGATTATATTATCTAAATATAATATATACTTAATGTAGATAATAGTTTCCATCTAATGAAGATATAATAAATATTAATTGATTATTTTTATATTATTATATAAATTGAACATTATATTTAATTATTGATTCTCCTTAAGATTATAAAAGTTAATTTGAAGAAAAAATGTATTTTCTAATTAATAAAAAGAAAACATCAGTTTTATATTTAAGATTAAAAATTAATTAGCAACAATTGATTCTATAATTAATGTTACTCGCAATTTAAAACTGATATATTTTAGCTATTATTACAAAGTCAGGCAATTTTTGTGAATCAAAAAGTTCATAATCTTGTGAGTGTGTTAAATTTTTGACATTTATATTCATTTTGTCACACCCCCGCTCGAATAATGGAATCGGATTTTCTTCTATTTTCTCCATTAAAACTCCTTAAATAGAAGGCAGACGATATAAACTTAAATTTTACAAAGCGGCAATTACATTTTTTATCATCTACAAGTGAGAAACACTTCTGAATTTTTGTTTTATTGAAACCAAAATAAGATAATCGAAAAAGCTGCAACCGTAGAATGGATAAAATGTGTAAAGATCAGCTAATGGAAAATATAGCTAATTTTATCACCGATGTCAATGGCGGTAAAAAAGCAAGAAAATTACCAACTTTACCAATCGAGTCGGATCAGCAGTCAAAAACAAGCCAACTGAGCAAACTTGCTTCTCCTATCCAGTAACGAGTAATCATTTAATTTAAAGACATAAAATGTTTTATTCTTAAAAGTTACGAATGTGCAAATCCATCAAGATCAAGTCAATCAAAAAATATCAGCAAATCAAGTGAAGATCTATCAACGGGAATTGCAGAAACAGAATGCCTTCAAGGTATAAATAAAACGACTGTACGTTTACATTGGGCCAACGCTGTTAGCAAGGTTAGAAATGAAACGAAATTCAATGCAGAATAGTGCTTTTAGATCAACAAAAATCTTCTGAGGGCTAATACATATATAGATACAAGCAGGTATGCGATTTTAAAATTTTATTACCCAGCGGTAATAAAAATTTATTTGCTGCAATGCTTTAAAATCGGTACAAACTAGTAAATATGCAAATTTCATACTCATTTATATTCATTGCATCAAGCTTTTGTTGCTTAAGCTGATCCGAGAAATAGTTAGTTTAAATTCTTTATTATACATTCAAGCAATATATATTATATAAAATAAGAGTATTCTATTAAAAATCGATTTTTAATGTTTAGATTATTGTTCTAAAATCGGCTATAATAAAAATATTCAATCAATTTTATAATCTTTAAAAATTTTATTGGAAGAATAATATTATATTATTTTTATTAATTTATTATTAATGATCAAGAGTATTTCATTAAGAGTATTTCCATTCGAATCATAACTCTTCTCCCACACTTTGTGCTAACACTTTTAGCAGGAAAACAGACGAAATAATATTATTAATATAATAATATTATATTAATATTTAAAAATATTAATATAATTTAACTTGAATGCATATAATTTAACTTTAACTCTATAATGAATATAATTTAACTTGAACTCTGGACGTCTGTATCTTGATTCAACGCTGAATCTACTTGGCTGGCTGCTCCATTAGTGTAGATATACTTTGTTATAATTAATATAATCTTTTATTTTTAAATATATAATATATTATAGTTATTTATTATTAATATTTATATTATTAATTATTTTCCATATCTGTAAGTCAATTATTTGTAAAACAATTGAAAGTAGTACAAAATAATTTAAAATTATAATATCAAAATTGTACACATTTGTACAAATTGTACAAAATAATTTATTTATCAAATGCTATATGAATTGTACTCGATAGTATAGCAAATGCTATAATATGTTTAGCTAATGAATTTTACTTTCAAATATTTTAATTATTTATTGGAATGTACTATCTTTGAAATGCAGAGATGATTTACTCCAATCAACGATTCGAAGTGATCCAGAACTGCACATCAAAGGAACTTCAACAACAATATGTCCTGTAAGTCATTTATATAATGTTGTTAGCAATTATGTATACACAATGTGCATAAAGTTAGTATATTATAAAAAATATATTTTATAATATATTAAATAATATATAATTTTTATAAATCATTTAATATATATTATAATTTTTTATTATATTATTATAATACTATATATATTAATGTAGACATTAATAAATAAAATATATAAAATTTATGTATGGTTTAACATATATACATATATGTATATGTTTATGCATATATTAATGTATGTTTATAAGATAATGAAATAATTTATCAGATAATCAAATAATTTAATGGAAATAATATATTTTATAATAAAAATATCTGATTTCCATTTTTTATCTTGAATTTTCAAGCGGTATCAAAAAGCGTACATTTTATTCAAGGAACAAATTATTGTTTTGTTTCTAAAGGTAACAATAGCTAGCGAAATAAATATAAAAAAATAAATTAGTGTTTGTTCCATCCTACATTAAAATTCCGAAAAATGTTCAATATCAATTAATTTTGCTAAATATATGTGAGCGAAAATATTTAACCGCTTACAACTATATAATCACTCAAAATTTTGTTTTAAATATTATTAGAAATGGAGAGACATTGCCAGCTCATTTCTCACGTATTTAGCAACCCATACTCCGTCAAGTTAATAAAACACTACCGTCCTTTATCAGCTTAATCATTATAACGATCCACTTCACCAAATATCTCATCTCAATTCTTACCAGACTCCTTCGTAACTCTTCTATTCCACATGCAGAGTTTTAAACAGGCATGCATACCAATTAAATACGAAGGTGGGTGAATTACCTTTTATATTTATATTTCATGTGAGTGTAATGGCTCGACCAAACCAAAAGTCTTTAATCAGCACATGAAAAACGAAAATATGAAAGCTGAAAAGACGATAAATTTGTTGCATATTGTGATATGTAATTTTTTACGATATTACAAATGACATTAAGCTAAGCCGAACCTGGCTCAAAACAATATTCTATTAATATTTAAAAGAATTTTTGATAATTTTATATTATAAAATTATATACTATTTTTATAAATATATCCTCATCTACTTAGCAAGGTAGCGGAACCGATTTCGCGTCATTGATTATCTATTATAATTTCAAGTTGCTATCGCAACAGATATATTATAAATAATCTTTACATTTATTTTTTTATTTAAGTGTTCATATTATATTATTTAACTTGATTGCATCTGTTAACTAAAATTCTTCTGATTGTTGCATAATATTATCCTCACATGTATTGTCTCTATTTTTGATACAGCTGGTGGGTCTCATTAGTTGTTGATCAAGACCTATATTTCACGTTTCGACTCTTATTATCTGCTTACTCCGTACACTGGTGCTGACCGGATTGGAACTCAGGACGTCCGTATCTCGATTCAACGCCACATCAACTTGGCTGACTGCTCCAGTGGAGCAGTCAGCCAAAATAATACATGTATTATAGTACACATGGTACCTGGTATAAGATTATACCCGATATATGATATAAGATTTTGTACGATATTTACATTTAGGATTTATATATAAGATTTTAATATACTTAATATTATATTTTTTATGGTAAACTTTATATGGTATAAAAAAATTATTATACTGTACAATATGCTGAAATATAAACACTTAAAATTCTAACTTATTTTTAAGCAACATATTTAGCAGCATCTATGCAAATTAAAGAATATTTTGAGACCATCTGAAATTAATTTTGGCAAAACTTTGATTAGTTGTATCAGAAGATTAACAGCTTTTGTAGTAGCTATAAAAAAATATTAATAGTAATATAAATAAAATATAAATAATATAAAATATTAATAGTAAATTTTAATTTTGGCAAAATCTTTGCTTTAAAAGATATGATAATTGAAAACTTGGACTATTTACATAGAGATAAGTGTTGTTAAATTTTGAATTATTATATAAAATCAAGTTATAAAGTATACCTTGTAATAAATCACATTTAATTTTTTCTTTTAGAAAACAATTATATATTATTCAAAAACGTGAATTTTAAATGACTTATAATATTAATATCGACTAATTGAGTCTATATTTAATCTATCAGTACTAATCTACCAGTACTTTATTTTGCTATAAATTCAATTCTTGTCAATCAATTTACTCACAATGATTTTAGCTGAGATGATATGTTCAAATAGCTAATCGGTATGTCGGTAATCGGATTGACAAATAACAGTCTAATACAGATAATTTAAATATCAAAAAAACTTCGCAAGGATATAACATTATAATATGTTAAAGTATTAAAGTTATAAAAGCCGTTTTGAAAGAAATAATATGTAAAATCTCATGATTCATCCAACTGCAATTTCAATTAAAAGTGACTATTTAATACTTGTTTAAATCCTGGATGTTATGGTGTCATTAAATACACAGAAATAAACTTAATTATTGTAATCCTTTGATGATCATAAATCTGTTCCTTCATTTCAAGAGAACAAAGCGTACCAAAGTTTCTAAAATCGTGTGTGTAAATTCTAGACTTTGCAATCAGGTGTGTAACTCGAAATGCTGTTTCTAATGCGGTAAAATTTACTAGTTGGGTAACGTACCTGATTCTAATCATCAATCTTTCTCCTGCTAAGAACATAAAAGTTGTCTCTTGATGTATATTAATGCATTTTCTTCACGTGTTCTCTTTATCCGACAAGGGTCATATTATCACTGCAGAGGCTGTTTTTAGAGAAAACACTGTAGTTTCTGATTGTCATCGAGCTTTGATGTGTAATAGGCAGAATTGTGTATGGACATCGACAGTTTGAATCTGATTTTACATCTGTAGTTGGTATCATTAGCTTAAAAATACAGTTAAAAAAGTCAGATAAATATAGTGTTCTTTAAGTTTTCATATACCAGAACAAAACACATTATACCAGAAAGAATTCAATTTCCAACAGAAATTTAAATTCAAAACCATTTGAAACAGTTATTACACTCGTTATAATTACTATAATGCTGTTTTACTTTTATGCAGTTTTTGAAACCCGTCCAATAGGGTGCCCATCCAATAAGTGTCTGCACCAAATAGGGTGCAGACATTGATAATTAAGAACCTGACCCATCACAAAGTGTTTCATCAATGCAATTATTTAATTCATATCCGATTTAGTATTGATTTACAAAAGCATTAAGTAGTTTATAACATTTAATCTTATTATAAAATTAAAATTAAATTAGTCAAATAATTTTAATGTAGTTGCAAAATAGTTGAAATCTATTTCTCGAAATATTGCAGCTCATATTGAGCTTTTTAATGTAAAATTTACTGAAATTAATTTTGTATAATTGTAACGTATAAAAAATATTAAAATCCGATTCAGTATTAAATTATAATAATATTTTAATGTTAATATCATAATATTATAATGTTAATATTATAATGTTAATATTATAATATTATGATGTTAATATTACAATTGCATATCCACTAAAAATTATAATATTAATATTATATATTATATGTTATAATATAGAGTATAAATTATATATTTTTGTAATATATAATATTTGATAATAATTATGTAGTGATTTAATGAAGTTACTCCGCCTTTCGGCTTAGGTATATAAAAAGATTATAAAATAATATAAGTCAGTACAGTGAAAATCTAATTGGAGTCGTCTGTCACTCTTACAAAACGACTCCGATGCAAATTATGTGTCATTATGCCATTATCAGATTACGTAAGTAGTGAAACTACGTCACTGAAATAATAATAAAATTATAAAGATTTTCTTAATAAATAGAGACAAGGTAATAAATGTCAGTAAATTAAAAAAAGAAGAAAACAACGTCAAAAAGTTTCTTCTAATCAATCCATTGTAGTCTTCATCTTCATGCCCTTAGGTCCAGTTGGATCTGAGCACTCTAGCCAATCCAAAACGCCGCCCTCCGACTGAACCACCCGGGGTCTTTAACCCCCCCCCCGAAGAGTCTAGTCGAGGCGGACTATGCTGTTTAAACGATAAGAAACCTTAGACTTTGCTCTGGGGGACGTCCTCTAGAAAAGAAGACTAATCCCGAGATAGCTCAAGTCCCCCAGAGACGAACTTGGTTTTTTAAATGACAGATGCTGGGCCCGTTTCAGGGCCCACCTAGCTCTCTTCTGGATACGTTTAAGTCTATCCAGGTCAGCTTTCGCCGACCAGTTCACCGTAACGGTGAACCCCAGGTATTTCACTCGACTCGTGAAGGTAGGGAGAGGTTGATATGTAAAAATGGAGGAGAGGGCAGTGAGTGGTAATGTCTTAAGTTTTTGCTTTGTTGTAAGGGCGCCATGGAATACAACCACCTGCGATTTGTCGAAGTTTAAAATAAGATTGGACCGGGTTAACTATTCTATTTATCTTAAAAATTCGGCTGATGTCCGAGACTAGGTCTTTGCACCTGCGTACAGAGAACAGGACTGTGTTATCATCAATGTATACCACTAGATGTTGTATACTACTGACGCGCATCAGGGTCGTCTTCATAATATAATCGCTTGGTATACAGCAGTATCTCCACCTGTTAACGATTCTCGCAGGCAACCCGAGAGACCTGAGGGAGGAGATAACGAATGGAATGAAGATACGGTCAAATGCAGCAGAAAAGTCAAGGAAAATAGCCACAGCAAGTTTATGGTTATTATCCCGACAAAACCGATGCACTTCACCTAAAGCCAAATAGACCGAGCGACATTTGACGAACCCATGGAAGCCTGGTGGGATTAAGTTTCGCCTACTTAGATGATCGCGGATTTTACGCGCAATCGCTTTTTCGTAGACCGACACGAGGGTATTCTGAATCGAAATGGGCCGCAGGTCTTTAGCACAAGAGACCGCATTTTTCTTTGGAATAAAAACACGTCTACTAATGTTGATGCCGGCCACATCGGATGGGACGGCTAATAGCATTGTGACGGTCACTTCTCTTCTTTGTTCGGTTGTCAAAAGCTGACAGACACGGGAAGAGAGTGGAGTGGCCCAGAGGAGGCCCCATGAGTTATGAATATCAGCGACTGATATGTATCTACTCCTAAAGTCTCTTTCTGAGGCGGAATTGGTTGAGTGATTGAGTGGTTCCATAATTATGTAGGGATAGTGACTCCTCAAAAAACTTATCAAGACCTATTTTTCTAATGCAGCCCAATGCTCTATCCATCCAAAAGACAAATTTCTCCTTCTTAAATATCTTCTAGGATGAAGACTGAGCTGGATTAAGTGAAGCAATGCTTGCCCTATCCTTACCCAGTTGGAACCTATGTATAGTGGTCCAATATTCTTTCGAGAGAACTTGCCTGGCAGAAGCAGAGAGGTTGGGAAGACGGAGCACATACGCTAAGGTCTTGAGTTTTGTCAGAGTGGGACTGTAAACACGACCTATGTAGGTGGTCGAAAGTATCGCGGTAATTTGCGAAGAAAGGTAGGAATTAAATTCGGTTAAACTCTTATTACCAATTCGGGGGAAGCGTTGGATAGCTGCCTGAAAGAAAGCCACTCTGATAGGATCAAAGTGGAATCTCATTCGGAGCAGCGAATCCTCTTATATTCGTTAACAAATCAAGTCATGAGAGGTGGACAGATGTTGTCGCGACTGCTCCGTACAGTGGGGTTTCAACAACCACCTCTCATGTAATAGTAATAAGTCGAGAAGTGAATTTGTTGATGTGCAATGAAAGGTGGGAGACGGTGGTTTGCGAATAAGATAACCGTTCCTACCTCTGCGTAGTGTTGTACTATGTTGTACCGAGTATCATGTCGTAATCACTGTCAATAATCCTATCCAGGAGGTCACGGTGCTTGTGAATCTCACCGGGACGGATGTAGACATTGGCTAGACTGAGGCGTTTACCGTTCTTACAGAGTGAAACTACTAAACAAGAAAGGGCAGGACAAGAATAGTTGAGTAGAAGGGAGATCTTGAGGAGCATTGAACTAAGGTTAAAAGATCTTAAGATGAAGATAAGTGAGGCGGGGTTATGTACGAAGTATAGTGTGAACAAATGTGCTTAGGGATGAATCGAGTAATGTCCTGGGGGAGACGGATAGACCGAGTCTTCTGAAGGACTATAACATCTGCATCTCTACCAGATATAAGTCTAAGGGCAGAAGCTCCTCCCGAATTCCACTGATGAATATTCGGTGAAAAAGGCTTACGAGTACTCTGCATTATGTTAGGTCAGCTGGGTGGGATTGCCTTATCCCTAGACAGAGCTAGGGGCGGAAGTGTTGTCTTCCCCGCCACTAACACCTCCTAGAGTGGGCACTAGCCCACGATCAATTCTTCATTTCCTGACCGTGTACCTTCTGTTTGAGCAGCTTCCCCACTTTTAAAGGAGGAATCACATGTGCCGAAACATACTTTCTTCTGGTAGAGAACCATGACGATGTTGAATTAAACTGGAAACAATAAGGTGTGTTAAAAATTAATTGCAATGATTTAGAAGTACGATTTCACGAATTGGGCCTTTAAAAAGATTATGAAATAATATAAAGTCAGTAGAATAATATAAAGTCAGTACAGTGAAAATCATAGTAAGCCAATAAAACGAGCATTATTTTTCTTTCTATTTCTTGATATGAATAAATTTCATTGAATGACTCAACTGATTGTACGTGACAAAGGTACGCACAGTCAGCCGGAATAAGCCTAACCAACCTCAGCGTATCTATTTGTTTTTAAGATAAGTATGATAAATGAGCACAGGAAAATACATGTAAGAGTGATGAGCATGCTGTGTTGCAAAAACAGCATACACAAGTTGATGATCGGTCATGTAGGATTCTTTCTTTTTTACAGAACTTGGGTAATATCCGTCAAGCGAAGCTTTCCAGATTAAAGTGTGCTTACTTGCGAGAGGGCTACGCCAAGCTGTTTGAAGAAAAACAGGAGTCTGATAGATATCCTGATAAAGTCTAGACACTTTGTTGCTGAAGAAATGTAGATTTTTAAGACAACCATCAGTTAAAGAAAGATGCATCTCTTTATGAAATGAAACTGTTAAGGGAGGCAGCCTTGCCAGTACTTGAACAGCCGCGGATTAAGTTCATGAAGATACGCCTACCAACCTTTTTATAAATCTTGACAGACACTTCTAACTGGTAAACATTTTATGAAGTCAAGTCTACTTAGATCTAAGCTATTCCGTATTGTAGTCTTGGAAGCAGCATTATTTAAAATATCGTAGCCCAGCCTCAAAAGATAATTTAACCAGTTCAGACATTCCAGAGGTTGCATTCACAAATTTACCACATTTAAGTTCAAAACGTTTAGAGAAAGACAATCTAGGCATGAGTAGCATTCCGAGGTACAAATACTTCGATTCAAAATCAAGGGTAACATCTTGATAGCAAAGAATATCCGATCGACTTGGTCGACCTTCTCTAAGAAACTTAATTATCTTAGACTTTCCACGATTCATTCAAATACGATTAGTAAAACAGAACGATTAGAACGAGTGTAAAGCTACTAGGAATGTGCTACTAGGATGAGAACGAGTGTAAAGCTACCACGAATCAACTGAATCGAAAGCTTTTTGAATTGTATTGTAAGTAATACGGCAAACAAATGTTTTTCATTAAATATTAATAATAATTGTAACTGCAATACCGTAGGTGTAGTGTATCTAATACAATGCACATGTGGATTGCAATTTATAGGAAAAACATATAAATGTTAAAAACTAGGTTTTGGCAACACATATATAATATACAGCATAATAGTCAAACTATATTTCATAAACATATGAGATTTATAGGGCGTAGTATAGGACAAACATACATATTTTAGAGTATATTATTGAAGAAAATAAGCCAATATTAAATCAAAAACTATTGGAAAGAGAAAATTTTTGAATTAAAACGCTTAATTCCATGTACCCATTAGGATTGAATGACGTGGTACAAGGAATTGGCAGAAGTAGTATAGTACATAATAAACAACTATATTATAATAATCCGGTTAAACGCAAACCAAGAAGTCATGGTGATAAAAGGAATAGGAAAAATAGAGTTAAAAATATTAAAAAAGATATGTATATAAATGAACAATTAGAAAATTCATTAATAAATGTATAGATAACATAAATATAGGTATACGTTAAATAATTCTAAAAGTAAATAAAAAATAGGGTCAGATTTAAGTAAATATATTCCCAAAATAAGGTACAAGCTGTTACCGCCATTTGGACAAAAAATATTTAATTATAATAAAGAATTGGAAGCGATATGTAACGATGAAATTAGAAAATTCTAGAAACAGAATACAATTACAAAATTATTAGTTTTTACAATAAGATACTGTAGGTTGCTTTAATCCTATCCATAAGCCAACAACAGTACGCTAAATTTAAATATTGGTGAACCTCATCAACTACTGATCCAATACCTACTTTAATTAAATACTCTTCTTACCTTTTGATCATTTTAATGTTGGCTGACGATCACTCGACTCCTCTGCTGTATTGGCAATGAGATTTATTAAAATTATTTCGTCTTACATTTTGCAAATTTAATTGAAATCATTTCTGATTTCAAATAAAACCAGCTTTGGTATGGGAAAGGTTCAACCTTCAATTTAAAAACCAACCTAAATATGCAATTACTTGTAATTTTCAAAATAGTTATCTATATATTGTTTCATAATTTTAAGTTGATATACATGCCAGTCATTGTTACAATTTAAATTTTGATGACTTCATCCTGCACGTTGCTTCAATCCTATTTATAAGAAAACAGTATGCATAGACTTTATCGGCTACATCCAATAGCAACATTTCATGTTTTGATATTTTTATATTAGCTGACAGTAATTTGGATTGTCTGCTTCTTCGGAGTTTTACTGAATTAGTAGCCTCATCGTTACATTTAAAATGCAGATATTTAAATTAATCCATTTCCTTGAATTTAGCAAATTTTAATTTATAGGAAATCAAATACGAAAACGATTATTCTATATTTCAATGGCAACTGCCATAATCATCAGATTTTTTCTTATAATGATGGCAGTTGCCATTAAAATAGCGAGTAATTTTTTCGTCTTTGATTTTCCTTCGTTCTTATAAATTAAAATCATATTTTAAAATTCCTTAAATAACCTAACCACGTTGTTTCAAATGATCAGATTTAGAGTAGATATTTTCTTATTTGTTAACCTCTCCAAATCTTGCAAAATACAATTAAACAGTGCTTGGCATAACATAAAAATATTTATATAATTAAATCAGCTAACTGAGTCTACGTATTTAATATAATTATAAAATAAACAAAACATAATAATGCTAAATCAAAATTTAATAATTAAATAATAAAATTAATAATTGTTTTTAGATTTTCTATAATTTAAATCAAGTTAAAAAATGAAATTTAAAATAAACGTCATTTTTATGAATTGACTAATAAATAACAGACGTTGTATCAGAATAAGAATTAGAGGTCATCAGGAGGAACTGCTACGCTATCAGGTTTCGGCCCCTAACTCCTCTACCCAACATAGCAGCGGGGCCAAATACATGTTAATGATGTATTTCCTCTGAAATAACTATATAGTATCTTATTCTAATACAAAGTATATTATTTATTATCCATCCATAAAAATTTGCCACTAAGAGTTTAAATTTATTCTTTATATTATTGTGTTGATTTATATATTTTACTATTTTCTGCTTGATGTTATTTTTATAGTAACCTAGTTTAAAATATGCATCTATTAAATTATTTAAATGATTTTGAAGAAAGCCAATATCATTACATATTGTTGCAATTCTTAAAATTTCATTATTCAATGTATTATATTTTATATTATATGGTATGCATGAATGCTCATGCAAAATATGTTTCTTGTAAATTTAAATATGTCATCTTTACGATATAAATTAATAGTAGTTTTAGTTAATGTTAATTTAATGTTCATATCTAGATATACACCTTCTTTATCATTAATATTGGTTTTGTTAAGAATAAGGCTTTCTGGATAAATGTGCTCACTAATTGAATAAAAATTATTAGAATTAAATACACATTCATAAATTATCAATTTGTATAATAAATTATATAAAATAAGATTATCTTGAAATTAAAATAAAATTCAGATAAAAGTAACAATATAAGAATAATTTGAATAATTACAAAAAATTATATTATTATTTTTAAAAAATAATTGACTACAAAGTTAATATGTTTCCTTCTAGCCAATTGTGAATAAGAGATCTGAAATGCACCCGTTCAAGATGCAACTAACCATGATAAACGATGAATTGGTAGGATTAATTAACATTTGAAGTATAGTTGAATGTTTTATGGTAGAAAACAGATGTATATAGAAAAACTTTGCAAGCTATGATATATCCGATATCAGTTACTACTCCGCATCACTTTAAAATTCACACATTTCACGTTTTTAATCACTGTGCAGAATGTGGAGGAATTATGTGGGGAGTGGCAAGACAAGGAATGCGATGTCTCGATTGCGATGTTCAATGTCATGTAAAGTGTCAAGCCCTCATCAATGCGGATTGCTTACATCGTAAGTTTATACTAAATTGTAAATGGGTGTCACTGTCATGAATGACTATTTACTAATTAAATTATATATTAGACTATAATTACATCATATTATAATCAAATTAAAATGATTACGAAATTATTTTTACATTAGAATCTAATTATAATATTTAATTATTATACTATAATTATTAAATAATTATAATACTACAGTAAATACTAATTATAATACTAATTATAAATTATAAATTACTTATAAATTAAATTACTCTTAATTTACTTGTAAATTGCCATGTATAATTTTAATTACTATATAATCTAACGATTATATATAGTAATTCAACGGTCGACTATAAATAAGCAGTAATATGTCTAAATATATAATTAAATAAATATATTATACACATGCTAGAAGTAAACCGCGTAAATAGTTTAATCTTATTAAAAAATAATAATATTGTAAATCATTCCAGAGGTCGCAGGTCGCACGCAAGAAAAACAATTTCTTTGTCTAAAAAAAAACAAACTTTTTGTTTGCAAGCAAAAAAGTTTGCTTCCGTTATCCACTGTTAGAGTAACGGCATTATAAATCAGAATTATTTAAAGCGTAACTAATTTACTTATTTTAAATTTTATAAAATAAATAATAAATATGAAAAATCAAGCTATTAGATAAATTTTTGGTAATAAAATAACTTAATTGTAATAAATAATACTGGAAATATACCAGAAAATATATTTTATTATCTTTTAATATTATAATTTTTATTTAAATATTTTAGTTTTAAACTTTAATTTTATATAAATCTAAATTGTATAAAATCTTATATAAATATTTAAATCTTTTCTTAATATTTGACATGTAAAAATAATAAAGTTCGAATCTATCATTTATTTCTTTTATATTTCTTATATACTTTCTTATTTATTTTATTTACTATTTATTTCTGATCTGTTGTATTTTCTTATATATTTAAATATTTATTATATAATGTCTCTATATGATGTTTGTTAGTCAACTCATAAAACTTAAATTTGTTATTATCTTTTAATATTATAATTTATATCGCTTATATTTGCTTTTCTACTGTCTTATTTATTCTATTTTAATATTATAATTTTTATTTCTGTTTACTTTTATTTAATTTTGAATCTACTGATTATTTATTATTTCTTTCTTATATACTTTCTTATTTATTTTATTTACTATTTATTTCTGATCTGTTGTATTTTCTTATATATTTAAATATTTATTATATAATGTCTATCTCAATATAATATTTATTAGTCAATTCATAACAATTAATTTCTATTTTAAATTCCAACTTTATAAAATAAAATATTACATCATTTTTTATTATTTATTTTATTAATTTATTTATC
>WNNJ02002119.1:0-16713 GCA_012934845.2 Pomphorhynchus laevis | reverse complement strand
AAATCAATACAAATGTAAAATTATATCATCAATGTCTAATCACAATTAAAATGTATTTTTATGTTCTACATGGATTATCTCCATTTTCGAATCACAGTCTGACGGATAGCTCCATGGCAGCAATACGTTTACAGTATATATCTGCGATATTTTCATTTTATTCTGAATTACATGATACAAGTTGTCATTATATTATTTAATAAACGATATATTGATTAATCGATATTTTTCTCTTTCCAAGAATAGGAAATGTTAGAAAAATATAAGAGCTAGAAGACGGTTATAGCAAATCATTTGACTTAATAAGCATTGAGTGCATACGGATTAAAATTTTCTTATTGCATATAAATCTTTGAAAATGGGCATTACTTATTTTTTTTTCAAACTTTTTAGGATATCCTGCTACTCCGTTTGGTATATTACCTCTGACGCCATCGTTTCATGCACCAAATCCAGCTACAGCGGCTTCAATGTTCGTTGGACAAGAGCATTTATTCGATTCCAGTCCTATACGGCGATCAAGGTTCCCTGGTTCCGGAAGACGATATTCTGAAAGCGTCGCTGTCTCCAATCGACCATCATCGAACGCATTAATGCATGATATTAGTGTTGGAGAATCCTTAGGAAGGCAGAACAACGTACAAGGTGGTTACAATTATGATTAAATTGTGATTAAAACATGAGAATTTTAACAAAACATACTTTACATTTTTTTTGACATATATATGTCACGCTTTAGCTTCGGATGCATATTTTAAAAACATGTAATCAAAAATGTTTTTTTTATCGATTTTATTAAAAATTGATAATTTGCTGGAAAATATCGCTAGTTATTTTAACTGGGCAAAACGCTACTAATATTATTGGGCATAACTTTATTATTTCCATCACTAAATGTGATTCTTCTTCAACGTTTGTTCCGTTACGCTACGGAGTCCGCTTTTTCCACTGTCACGTTGATAGGCCTTATTGATGGTTGATGTTTGTTTACGCGAAGAACGCAGCCGTATCATTGTAGTCGCCTTTCGCGAAGTTCATTGAGGCACCATTTGATAATGTTGTTGTGACGGTTTTGTATGCCACGAAGTTTATCGCCAACCCTTTTCGTTCTCAGCACGGGCTTGGGACCGACCATGGCGGAGTTTATCACTATATGTGATTATTATGGACAAAGAAATTTTTTAATAACAAAGAATGTAACCAGGGTAATCATGAAACGAAAAGCTCTAGATCTGCGGTAACCTTAACTAATTTGGATTTTTTCGTAAGCTTACTTGAGTAAATGCAAGTGCTATGTAATGCTCTTGTTCCGTCTGTAAAACTTTTTGATTAAAACAGCAATTTTACTCAAATTGTTTTTGATTACAAAAGATGCAATAAAAAAAGAAAGTTTAATTTGTATTTTTATAAACACTTGTAGAATTCGCTTTGCGAATCTTGATTAACATCAATCGAGTCTTGTAAAATTATAAAATGAAGGTTCTATCCAAAGCTAAGGTCAGGAGAACTGTGATACGAAAGTATTGCAAGACACCTTGAGCAATAAAAACCCATGGGTTCTATACCAATTTTCGGTGCTTTGCTTTAATAATAATTTGTAAATGACCACATAAACGTCATCTAAGTGATGGTAAGAACCCCTTTTATTTGTATACGCCCACCGAGTTTAAAAGTATTATTTCAAAGGTTACAAGTATGATCTTTGATTGGCTGTATAATACATTTGAAAAATGAATATATATCTATATAATTTAACATTTGTATTGATTTATTTTTAAATGAACATTTCGTCGACTAACGCTGAAACTTCACAAGAACATGAAGTTCAGCCTCAAATAGCTATATTAATTAATAATTAAAAAATAATTCTGATCGCTTTGTTACATTATGAAATGTCTTCTCATTATTGAAATCAACGAATTCCAAAAGCAGCTAAATATATGAGGCATAATTATATCTGATATGCATTGCATGAAATCCTCAAAAATGCCGGAATTTACATACAATAAGTTATGTCTTATGATATTAGCGATATTTTATATTTTAATGTTTAATATTCAATATATATATCTCGTTATATTTATTTAGACAATCGACCCAGTGGTGATGATTATCGAAGGAAACTAGCATACAATTCATCACAGCAGCATACCGATGTTAGCAGCAGTGGAGATCACAGACGGCCACCGTTTCATCGTCGTCGTGGTGGTAGCTCTAATCAGGGTGGACGTTTGTTCGATGGAAATAGTGCGGGTTCTCAATCAAAGCAATACTATGACAGTGGTGGTGCATCTAAATCGGGCTCAAGCCGTGGCCGCGGTTCCAACACTCGGAACTTTTCTCAATCCAGCCAGGCTGATATTGCTCATCGTGGGGCTGGCGGTGGCAGTAGTAACTCTAACAGGAGTAACCGTTGAACTGTGTTTATCTATCCAATTTCTTTCTCAACTATTTTTATACTTTTCTACTTTTCTTGCAAATTTGTTAAGTGTGTTATACATATTATAGAATGGAAAATTGTTCATCAAATTGGTTTTCTTCATTCAATGACCTCTGCGTGTCTGTTCATCTACGTCTATATAAAGATTTTGGTTTTGATCTTTACAAAAATATATTGGCGGGTTTAATTTTTCTGGAGAAGTTGGTCTTTGATACCAAATCCGGATCGCTTTGTTACATTATGAAATGTCTTATCAGTATTAAATTCAACGAATTCACAAAACAGCCAAATATATAAGATACATGATTATATCTGATACACATCACTAGAATTTATGGAAAATACCGGGATTTACATACAATAAAATATATCTTATGTTCTCTAGTGGCCCTGAATTTTTTTATAAATTTTCATAAGACACAAGCTTAAAAAAATTCAAAAAGATTTATATTGCGTATGTTGTTTTCAGCATGATTATAAATTAATTTTATTTTTCAAAATATTTAAATGTAAGATATGTTTTATATTTTACTGCCAAATATATAATTGCTTTAAAATATCGAATAATTTTTATACAGTTTATAAGTAACTTATCTGAAAAGGTTGAAATCTGGTCGTTCACAAAATATATTTGAAACGCTTAATCATTAATAATTTTTCATGCATAATAATTAATAAAATATTAAATTACTAGCATATAAATTTAATTACCGCATTATTTTATTATATAAAACATTTGTTTTGTTTAATTTTATATCTAATAGTCAGCGTCCAATATAAAAAATGTGTTATACACATTTGGTTATAACAAAAACAGTAAAAATTAGTAATAATTTTACAAGTCAACTCTGCAATTTATCAGCAGCGATCTAACATTTACATGCGCCTTTAAATCCAGAATCCCCTACCTTAACTCAATTCGTAATATTTAATATTAATATTTAATATTTATAGTATAACATCATAATGTATTTGATAATTTGATTTTAAATAATAGATTGAACATTAAATATACTAACAAGGTCGAATTTAAAAATCTCCACATAAAAGATGTGGAGATATTTCGATGTTTTCAAATATATTATTTTTTAAATTAAAATTGAAATTTAAAATAAAACTCAATTTTTATGAATTTACTAATAAATAATTGACTTTGTATTAGAATAACATATCAGCCCAACATATCAACGTGTCTAAATGCATTCCACTGATGTATTAAATCCTATGAAATTTGATGCAAATTATATTATTTTTTTTTCATAAAAATTTCAAGCTTAAGAGTATAAATTAATTTTTAATGATATTTTGTTCATTTATGTATTTTACGATTTTCTAGTGTCTTTTATTTATATTTAAATGATTTTGAATAAAGTATGTAGTTGCATATTAAAGCAGTTCATAAATTTCATTATTTTATGTATTATATTTAATATTATGTGGTATCCATGGATGTAAATGCAAAAATATGTTTCTTGTAAGTTTTAATATATCATCTTTACGATATAAATTAATAATAGTTTTAATATGCTAATTTTTGTTAATATCTGTATATAGGCCTTCATTATTAAATTGCTTTGAAGCTTTAAATATGTATAATAAAATAACTTCTTACAAAGAGGCTTTGTTGTCATTATACTAGTTTTTTTTGAAGAAAATGCTACTTGGTAAATTTTTTTCATATTTTGAATAAAATAAATAGATTAAATACTCATTTATCATCAACATATCGAAACATACTTTTCATATCTTTATATAGTTTAAATTTTAAATTTCGATAATTATTTAAAAAATTATTATATAAGGTTTTAATAATTTATATATTTATAAAGTTTAAATTTAAAATTGAAATTTAAAATAAATGTCAATTTATATGAATTGACTAATAAGTAATTGACGATGTATCAAAATATGGGTTAGATGTCATCAGGAGGAACTGCTGTGCTATCTGGTTTCGGCCACTATTCCTCGACCTAACATAACGGCGTATCCAAATGCATTCCAATGATGTATTTCATCTGATGAAATTTGATAATTTATTGTGTACTATTTTAATGTAATTTTTATTATAAACTACTGTTTTTATATTTTAAAATAATATTATCACAATGAATCAGATAAATTCACGTTGCTAATGTAGTTTTATATAATTATACTTAATATTTTTATATCTTAGTTATATATAATGTATTGTATTATATATAATATAGTTTTTATATTATATATAATATATAATATTATATATAATATCGAATATACATTTGTCGATAAAATAAAAGGAATTTACGTCTATTCTGTAGCAAATTTCGCGTAATTGACGATTTAACTTCACGTTGGATATTAAAATAAATAATTGGACATTAAAATAAATATAGCATATATGAATTAAGCGTAGTATTCATATATGAATTATTTAGTCATTGTGATGACGAATCGATATCGAATACTGTTATCGTCGTTCTTCCGCGTCTGGCTTAAAAGATTGTTAAAATAATTCACGCGGAATGGTATCACTCTCGTTTTGAGATATTCATAAAAGAAATTAGCAGATATACAAGATACATGCGCTGACATTTGCCTGTGCTGTTGATAATGATCCTATTTGGTGAAGCCGTAGTGCTGGTTTAGCACTCTATGATGCTACTAGAGGTTTTCTTGTACCTCATACACATGATTCGTTTCTTGCCGTCTGCAAGTCCTCCTCTGCATCCAGCAATTAGAGTGATATGGCACTTTTGAGTCATTGGGATGACGAAACGGTATCTAATACTGTTATCTTCTAAGATGTCGCTTTGTTAGTCATAATTTATTTCAAATTACAAGTTACGAACAATTAATCGTTGTTTTTATATAAGCATAAATTGCGGATTAGCCACGAGATTACTAAATATACTAGAGTATTAGTAACTTGACTGCGCACCACTTGACGAAATTATTGCCTGAAGAAACCTACCACTTACAATTGTTTCTACTCTATCGGCGTATTTCCACATTTTTTCTTTTTTATTAAATTCAAACGCAGATGACGCCCTACTATTTGAACATTACTGATCTAAATGATATCCTTAAAGTACCGATTCGTTGATGGATGTGGCGATATCCAATCTGGCTAAATTATCACGGATATTCCTTTCATTATCAAAAACTTGCCGTTCAAAAACAATAAGTGTAACTATTTATCAGCTATACATAAATAAACGCAATTGAATAACCATAAAATGAATACTCGTTCATAAATAATGAATGAATACCCGTATGCAATAAATATAGAATAAATACTCGTTAATAAATACTCGTTAATTTATAAAATTTAATTTAAAATATTTTTATATTTTTTATTAAATTCAGTTAGAAATATGTCCATCCTGATCTGTATTTTAATTTTTTATTCCAGGAACCATCAGGTATAGTATAACAAAAACAAAAACAAAATATTTTAACATTTAGTCTGGGTTTTTCTCAAACTTTCGAGTGATTATAGTTAAATATAGTAAAACGAAATAGTTAAAATAATTTTTTTGTTGTAATTTAACCTTATAGCTCTAGGAAATTAAAAAATTAAATACTACTTAATAATATATTTTTAATTATCATATTGTCTAATCGAACTTAAAGCATAAGCTTAATGATCTGTTGTCGAGACACGAAGCAACAATCAACTCTCAATCGTCGATTTAAAGGCAAAAAGGAGAAATTTAAAGTCGATATTTTTGCGTTTATACAAAAATACTCAGTACCTAGCATGGTACTGAGTAGGCATGGTGGCATATACGTAGGTGGTGTCTCCAGGCTAGATAAGGAGAGGTGAACCGGTCCAGATCCGAAAGGAAGCAGATCAAAGCCTCCGCTCGGTACGCTTGCAGGATAGCGTACACGAACAGCTGTGCCATTGAGTTCCGGGCCCATGTCAGACATACATCTTTTTAATAAGTTTCGTGGTCTCCGGCATATGTAGCGTCTACGGGGAGGTATATACCTTGAAAAATACGACACAAATTTTTGCTAATAATTTTGTAGTAGTTTTCATAAATATTTCCTTTAATTCGCAGTTGTATAAATATAAATGAAATTTAATTAATGACACTTTTGTGAAATGTTTAATTCGTCTACCGGTCGTTTTTGTATCTCCGGTATAATTATTATATCACATGTAAATTTGTATCGATATTGGAAATCATTTTTCAAACTGAAAGTATAGTACATGTAGCAAATTTTTAAACCTTTTTTCCAGTTTTATTGTGAAAGTTTTTATTTTGAATATCAGCACGAAAGATTTATGCCTATAAAAAATACTGTAATAATTACTAGAATGTGGAAACGATGCAAAACGTAACAGATATTGGTACTCTTATAGTAAGTTACCAATTCGATAGATATATTTGCTAATAAAACTTGAAATCAAATAAAATTTGTATTCAAAGAAAATGTGAAATTAAATTCAATTAAAAGTATATTGCTGTCACTTAAAGCATTTACATTTCAAAGCATTTTAGATCGTACAAATGACAACAAAACGTTTAAAATTGCCTATAACCCTTGAAGCAATAACATACATCTAAATATTTCATCACCTGCAAAGTACTTAGAAGATTGTGTTAATGGCCAAATAAAATTAGTAATAAAATGTAACTGCTTTATAGTGGAATTTCAATAGCAAGGACATTTTTGATTTTAAGTACTACATTATCAATATTAAAATAAAATAATACAGTTTTTCAAGTTGACATTTTCCTTAATGACCTAGTTTTTGATAGGATAAGCATTTTATGCTGAAATTGCTGTCTTAAGTTTATTCGAACGAAGACAATTGATTATAATATCTTAATTTAAAAAATATTTCACAATTTTATATCTAAAAGGCGAAATATAAAATTAGTTATTTTAACTAACATTTTGTAGTAGCATAAAGTTGGTTGTTAATACAATATTTGAGATCTTTTAATATCAAAAATATGAGTGTGAGACGACAAATAAATAAGCAAAATTAATTGGTAGACTTCAATAGAAATCAAGCAATTGATTGAAGCTATTTTAAAATTAATATATTTCGATCTTGCTTCCGACAACACTTTACAAGCTACAGACACTATAAGAATATAAAAACTTAAACAATAATAATTTATTTGTAATATTGTAATATTATAATTTATAATTTATTAAACATTTTTTGAAAATTATTGATTGTTAAGTAAATTTAAATTTTTAATTCGTAGTAAGTGCCTATTAACCTTTTATAAACCTTTTATCTAAAAAGCCATATATAAAAAAGCATATCACTTAAATATGAAGACAACTTTAGAAAAACATGAACTAAAGAGATGGATATTTCTTTACTGGTATTTATACGCTTTTCCCTTTCTATAACTTTATTAAGGATAAACATCAGTAACAAAAAGACAATAACTAAACAACTCAGAGACTACATATATACGTTTGCTCATTTAATTTAAGGAATGCATACGATATTTGCAGTACAAATTAAAAAAGTCGAGATCCTTATTAATATCATTATTAATAATAAACATCTCAATCATTGTTTGAAACTTAAGTCCCTAATGAAGACTACACGAACTATGTAGAGGTCGCTACAATTCTAATAAAGCAAACAAATTCATTCGTTCAAACAATACAACATAAAAAACAAACCACATTAGCAAATTATACAATGTACAAGGTATTTTAAGTGAGCAAAGTATGACCATCATTGCAGTGCATTGTTGGTTTTTTCCAATTAATATTTCTTCTTTTATTTTTCGCAGCTTGATTTTTGGTTTAAAATGTGATCACTGATAGAGACTCAAAATTTAGTGTCCAGTTGCAATTACGTGGTCAGTAACATTAAAATTAGCCGTTGTGCGAATGGCTGCTCTATATTCCCGTATTCTGACTTTTAGAACGCGACTGTTTCATTTTTCACCAATGTAAACAGCATCACAATCCCGACATAATAATTCGTAAATAAGCCCAACCAATAGATAATTATCAAGAGCAGTTTATCTTTTTGAATGGTAGTTATGGGTTTGCAACATAGAATTATTCGGATAGAAAGATTAAAATCGCTAACTAATTTCCTGATTCTGTTGAAAATTATCTTAGTCGATATTCCATTTTCTGGTAACGTGAGGAAAAACTTAGCTAATAGCTAACCTTCTCTCACTATTCCTCATCTACGCCACAATCTGCTTACTTTGTCTAAAGTATGTGCTAGAGTACTACAAGGATAACCCAAACGCACAAATGTGCCATTTGAACGTCAAAGCTCGTGTTCCCTTATAGTAACGTTACTGCAAACTTCGAAAGAACTGAAACAAAACGACGCGAAAATACCTAATTTAGTATATTAAGCGTGGCAACTATCCTTACGAATATAGGGATTAGTTTCGTTAGGTTTCCTTTTCACCAAGGTTAGAAATCTAGACTCTGACGGCTCTTCTAAACTGTCAAGAAACCAGATGCAATTTTCATGCATGAAGTGCGATGTGAACTTTATTCTGGGGTGTTGATTATTCATCTATTGTATAAACATTTAGCCACAGCCTTACTGCCTTTGAGCCCAACGAATAATATCATCTTCATACATGAGCCAAGTAAACGGCTTGTTGTTGTAGGCTGCTAAGCTTCTATCTTCTAGCTAAACCAGGAAGAATTCCGCAAATGTAGGAGTCAATGGACGACCCTTGGCACACCCTCAAATCTGTTGATAGAATTTCCCGTTAAAGCTAAAATCTGTCACTATAGCTGCATTTACAACCTCTTTAAAAGTATAAATATTATTGTGATCTGACCATGGGTGGGAACAAACTTAGCTGTCTGTGTTACTAATTCCTCAATCGGAATATTTTTGAAAAGAGATACGACGTCTAAGTTAAAAACAATATTTTTATTTGAAATAGAAATGTCTTTAAGCTTGTTAACAAACTAGGAGCTATTAGTGACTTAGATTGTAAAACCTTCACATAAGGGAATAGTAGTTTGTCTAAGAACCCAGCAAGCGAATGATTTAGTGAGCCAGTAGTAGTAACAATAGGCCGCATTGGTGTGTCTGATTTGTGTAACTTAGAACACCGTAAAGTTTAAGTAGACGAAGTGCAATTGGATATAGATGTCGACACTCAGCAATACTGATCAAGTCTCGATTTTAACAAACTTGAATCAAGTTGATGAGTTCCTTAGAACTCATCAAGTTACGTAGATGTACCCTTGTAAACCAAACATATCTCATCCCACTGTATATTTTGCCTCATCGATCATCCCCATATTCTCCAATCTCACTTTCTTAGGCTTCCATTTCAATGATCACCTTTCCCTTAAACTCTTCGTCCGTGACAAGGTCCGCTCATCTAACTTAATTCTCCGTGACATGCGCCGTATACGCCCATTATCGACTTCCGTTCTTGTATGTCTCTTCTTTCATCAGTTATCTCATTTGAGCCGCGAGCAGGCTTCGAAAAATGAAAGAAGCAATATTAATTAGACAAAACTACCCATCAGTAAACGGTAACGATTGTCATACTTTGCATACTTTAAAATTCCTGTACATTTTTAATTCGCTACGGTGTTTTGTTTATACACTGTAGCTTACCTTGAACCTTGTAAATGGTTTCGCTTGGAAACCAAAATATTGGTTTTAACAACAACATTGTTCTTTCAGCGGATGACTTTTATTTTTTCAACAATAATAAGGACCGACATTCTCGACTCTCTTACAAAATACAACATACATTTATAAACTTTAAAAGAGTATTTTACATCTTTAATTTCATATATACTGAAATCGTTGTTGACAGCAACTGACCATTAATATTTATCTAAAATGAAAAATAAATATCACAATTCAACATATTGACATAATTACATATAGCAAACTGTGTCGAAAAGTAAAATTGTCAAAGCTCATGGAGTAATTGTTGAATAAATACTGTATATTGCGAATTCAGAGGTAATGAAGAAGCGTGGACATATTGAAACCATTAACAATACGATGACACGTCGTCGATTGATGTATGTTGGTCACGTATTGAGGATGGACTACAACCGACTGCAAACACTAACGCTTCTTTCTTCACTAATATTATAATGGAAACGTCTTAGTGTAGGGGTTAAAAAGACCCTAATTTAAAGAAGCCTTGGGCAAATTGCACGACCGTTTATATTTCAGAAGTATAATGTTGAATGCCGAACTTACTGTGACAATTAGTTGGCTCTATTAAAGCGACTGGCAAGAGAACGAGTAGCTTGGAAGCAAGGGATTTGTTGTGACTTTCTTTTTCTTTACTTTTGTTTTCTGATGTTTGTTATCAACATCCAATTAGGTCAAGGCCTTTAATATATAATATAATATATATAGCGATATCTAAATTAATCTAAATTAATTCTAATACGTTTATATAGTCTCAAATAAACTTATTTCTTAATTTTAAAAGAATATAATTTAGAAAGAAAAATATGACAATAAGCAAAATGATACATGTATTTTTATTGAAATATTTGAATTGATTTTAACAACTTATAATATGCTTTTATATATTTCCAAATATAATCGTTATTGCATCGCATACAATTACATCATCTACTACTCCTCGACACAAGTAATTCGATTCTTGATTGTAATTACTTAATTAAGACAAATTATCCCGTACATTAGATACACAACGTTGTTGCTATATTAAATAACAGTGGCAGCTTAGCCTATGTATCATGAACCATCATTAATCTACTATAGCCATAGATACTCTAGTGAGATTCCCAAGCATCTATCTTACAGAATTCTTAGACATGCATTATTACACATAATTTGTAAATTCAATTAAAGTACTGTTTATATAAATATTACATTATAATATGGAATGTCTTTAAAGGCACTGAAAGCATTTAAAAATTTAAATGCATTCAATTATGATCTATGCACTTGCTATATGTGAGTACAGTTTATTTTTCTGCACAAATAATTCTATTATTGATTATTAATTATTAATTATTCAAATAATTCGATTCTATATAATTCTAAATAGCTCGCATTAATTTAGATATTTGGTATTATTTACTTGATTTTGATCAACACAAAAAGTGCAAATTAAAAAAAGGCGTTTGGTAGATTTGAATTGCAAAAATTAGTTACCGCCCACACTATTTATAGAACACAAAAATTGCGTAATTTACTATATAAGTAAATTATAGACGTTTGTGTGCGGCGGGGTGAAGTAGCGCTCACCTGTAACTGGAGCAACAGCGCCTGATGTATGAATGCTTGGGTGTGGGCTGCGCTTGATCGACGCGATGTGAAGAATGTGCGTCCTAGCATGGTACTGAGTAGGCATGGTGGCATATACGTAGGTGGTGTCTCCAGGCTAGATAAGGAGAGGTGAACCGGTCCAGATCCGAAAGGAAGCAGATCAAAGCCTCCGCTCGGTACGCTTGCAGGATAGCGTACACGAACAGCTGTGCCATTGAGTTCCGGGCCCATGTCAGACATACATCTTTTTAATAAGTTTCGTGGTCTCCGGCATATGTAGCGTCTACGGGGAGGTATATACCTTGAAAAATACGACACAAATTTTTGCTAATAATTTTGTAGTAGTTTTCATAAATATTTCCTTTAATTCGCAGTTGTATAAATATAAATGAAATTTAATTAATGACACTTTTGTGAAATGTTTAATTCGTCTACCGGTCGTTTTTGTATCTCCGGTATAATTATTATATCACATGTAAATTTGTATCGATATTGGAAATCATTTTTCAAACTGAAAGTATAGTACATGTAGCAAATTTTTAAACCTTTTTTCCAGTTTTATTGTGAAAGTTTTTATTTTGAATATCAGCACGAAAGATTTATGCCTATAAAAAATTCTGTAATAATTACTAGAATGTGGAAACGATGCAAAACGTAACAGATATTAGTACTCTTATAGTAAGTTACCAATTCGATAGATATATTTGCTAATAAAACTTGAAATCAAATAAAATTTGTATTCAAAGAAAATGTGAAATTAAATTCAATTAAAAGTATATTGCTGTCACTTAAAGCATTTACATTTCAAAGCATTTTAGATCGTACAAATGACAACAAAACGTTTAAAATTGCCTATAACCCTTGAAGCAATAACATACATCTAAATATTTCATCACCTGCAAAGTACTTAGAAGATTGTGTTAATGGCCAAATAAAATTAGTAATAAAATGTAACTGCTTTATAGTGGAATTTCAATAGCAAGGACATTTTTGATTTTAAGTACTACATTATCAATATTAAAATAAAATAATACAGTTTTTCAAGTTGACATTTTCCTTAATGACCTAGTTTTTGATAGGATAAGCATTTTATGCTGAAATTGCTGTCTTAAGTTTATTCGAACGAAGACAATTGATTATAATATCTTAATTTAAAAAATATTTCACAATTTTATATCTAAAAGGCGAAATATAAAATTAGTTATTTTAACTAACATTTTGTAGTAGCATAAAGTTGGTTGTTAATACAATATTTGAGATCTTTTAATATCAAAAATATGAGTGTGAGACGACAAATAAATAAGCAAAATTAATTGGTAGACTTCAATAGAAATCAAGCAATTGATTGAAGCTATTTTAAAATTAATATATTTCGATCTTGCTTCCGACAACACTTTACAAGCTACAGACACTATAAGAATATAAAAACTTAAACAATAATAATTTATTTGTAATATTGTAATATTATAATTTATAATTTATTAAACATTTTTTGAAAATTATTGATTGTTAAGTAAATTTAAATTTTTAATTCGTAGTAAGTGCCTATTAACCTTTTATAAACCTTTTATCTAAAAAGCCATATATAAAAAAGCATATCACTTAAATATGAAGACAACTTTAGAAAAACATGAACTAAAGAGATGGATATTTCTTTACTGGTATTTATACGCTTTTCCCTTTCTATAACTTTATTAAGGATAAACATCAGTAACAAAAAGACAATAACTAAACAACTCAGAGACTACATATATACGTTTGCTCATTTAATTTAAGGAATGCATACGATATTTGCAGTACAAATTAAAAAAGTCGAGACCCTTATTAATATCATTATTAATAATAAACATCTCAATCATTGTTTGAAACTTAAGTCCCTAATGAAGACTACACGAACTATGTAGAGGTCGCTACAATTCTAATAAAGCAAACAAATTCATTCGTTCAAACAATACAACATAAAAAACAAACCACATTAGCAAATTATACAATGTACAAGGTATTTTAAGTGAGCAAATTATGACCATCATTGCAGTGCATTGTTGGTTTTTTTCAATTAATATTTCTTCTTTTATTTTTCGCAGCTTGATTTTTGGTTTAAAATGTTATCACTGATAGAGACTCAAAATTTAGTGTCCAGTTGCAATTACGTGGTCAGTAACATTAAAATTAGCCGTTGTGCGAATGGCTGCTCTATATTCCCGTATTCTGACTTTTAGAACGCGACTGTTTCATTTTTCACCAATGTAAACAGCATCACAATCCCGAAATAATAATTCGTAAATAAGCCCAACCAATAGATAATTATCAAGAGCAGTTTATCTTTTTGAATGGTAGTTATGGGTTTGCAACATAGAATTATTCGGATAGAAAGATTAAAATCGCTAACTAATTTCCTGATTCTGTTGAAAATTATCTTAGTCGATATTCCATTTTCTGGTAACGTGAGGAAAAACTTAGCTAATAGCTAACCTTCTCTCACTATTCCTCATCTACGCCACAATCTGCTTACTTTGTCTAAAGTATGTGCTAGAGTACTACAAGGATAACCCAAACGCACAAATGTGCCATTTGAACGTCAAAGCTCGTGTTCCCTTATAGTAACGTTACTGCAAACTTCGAAAGAACTGAAACAAAACGACGCGAAAATACCTAATTTAGTATATTAAGCGTGGCAACTATCCTTACGAATATAGGGATTAGTTTCGTTAGGTTTCCTTTTCACCAAGGTTAGAAATCTAGACTCTGACGGCTCTTCTAAACTGTCAAGAAACCAGATGCAATTTTCATGCATGAAGTGCGATGTGAACTTTATTCTGGGGTGTTGATTATTCATCTATTGTATAAACATTTAGCCACAGCCTTACTGCCTTTGAGCCCAACGAATAATATCATCTTCATACATGAGCCAAGTAAACGGCTTGTTGTTGTAGGCTGCTAAGCTTCTATCTTCTAGCTAAACCAGGAAGAATTCCGCAAATGTAGGAGTCAATGGACGACCCTTGGCACACCCTCAAATCTGTTGATAGAATTTCCCGTTAAAGCTAAAATCTGTCACTATAGCTGCATTTACAACCTCTTTAAAAGTAAAAATATTATTGTGATCTGACCATGGGTGGGAACAAACTTAGCTGTCTGTGTTACTAATTCCTCAATCGGAATATTTTTGAAAAGAGATACGACGTCTAAGTTAAAAACAATATTTTTATTTGAAATAGAAATGTCTTTAAGCTTGTTAACAAACTAGGAGCTATTAGTGACTTAGATTGTAAAACCTTCACATAAGGGAATAGTAGTTTGTCTAAGAACCCAGCAAGCGAATGATTTAGTGAGCCAGTAGTAGTAACAATAGGCCGCATTGGTGTGTCTGATTTGTGTAACTTAGAACACCGTAAAGTTTAAGTAGACGAAGTGCAATTGGATATAGATGTCGACACTCAGCAATACTGATCAAGTCTCGATTTTAACAAACTTGAATCAAGTTGATGAGTTCCTTAGAACTCATCAAGTTACGTAGATGTACCCTTGTAAACCAAACATATCTCATCCCACTGTATATTTTGCCTCATCGATCATCCCCATAGTCTCCAATCTCACTTTCTTAGGCTTCCATTTCAATGATCACCTTTCCCTTAAACTCTTCGTCCGTGACAAGGTCCGCTCATCTAACTTAATTCTCCGTGACATGCGCCGTATACGCCCATTATCGACTTCCGTTCTTGTATGTCTCTTCTTTCATCAGTTATCTCATTTGAGCCGCGAGCAGGCTTCGAAAAATGAAAGAAGCAATATTAATTAGACAAAACTACCCATCAGTAAACGGTAACGATTGTCATACTTTGCATACTTTAAATACCTGTACATTTTTAATTCGCTACGGTGTTTTGTTTATACACTGTAGCTTACCTTGAACCTTGTAAATGGTTTCGCTTGGAAACCAAAATATTGGTTTTAACAACAACATTGTTCTTTCAGCGGATGACTTTTATTTTTTCAACAATAATAAGGACCGACATTCTCGACTCTCTTACAAAATACAACATACATTTATAAACTTTAAAAGAGTATTTTACATCTTTAATTTCATATATACTGAAATCGTTGTTGACAGCAACTGACCATTAATATTTATCTAAAATGAAAAATAAATATCACAATTCAACATATTGACATAATTACATATAGCAAACTGTGTCGAAAAGTAAAATTGTCAAAGCTCATGGAGTAATTGTTGAATAAATACTGTATATTGCGAATTCAGAGGTAATGAAGAAGCGTGGACATATTGAAACCATTAACAATACGATGACACGTCGTCGATTGATGTATGTTGGTCACGTATTGAGGATGGACTACAACCGACTGCAAACACTAACGCTTCTTTCTTCACTAATATTATAATGGAAACGTCTTAGTGTAGGGGTTAAAAAGACCCTAATTTAAAGAAGCCTTGGGCAAATTGCACGACCGTTTATATTTCAGAAGTATAATGTTGAATGCCGAACTTACTGTGACAATTAGTTGGCTCTATTAAAGCGACTGGCAAGAGAACGAGTAGCTTGGAAGCAAGGGATTTGTTGTGACTTTCTTTTTCTTTACTTTTGTTTTCTGATGTTTGTTATCAACATCCAATTAGGTCAAGGCCTTTAATATATAATATAATATATATAGCGATATCTAAATTAATCTAAATTAATTCTAATACGTTTATATAGTCTCAAATAAACTTATTTCTTAATTTTAAAAGAATATAATTTAGAAAGAAAAATATGACAATAAGCAAAATGATACATGTATTTTTATTGAAATATTTGAATTGATTTTAACAACTTATAATATGCTTTTATATATTTCCAAATATAATCGTTATTGCATCGCATACAATTACATCATCTACTACTCCTCGACACAAGTAATTCGATTCTTGATTGTAATTACTTAATTAAGACAAATTATCCCGTACATTAGATACACAACGTTGTTGCTATATTAAATAACAGTGGCAGCTTAGCCTATGTATCATGAACCATCATTAATCTACTAT
>WNNJ02002118.1:0-18852 GCA_012934845.2 Pomphorhynchus laevis | reverse complement strand
ACATTTCTAAGTGTAAGCTTCTTAACGCATGATAGGCAAATTACTCCCTTTTTCAAGATAATTTATAAGAAAGAATAAAATAAACCAAAATATAATCAAACTTGCTTCAAAACTTAAAGAATAATGCTGTATTAATAACACATAGTTTCAGTATTTCTGACAGGCAATATTACCGTGTAAACAATCGACCGGTCAATACAAACATGTCAGTAGAAAACATTATATCAGATAACTGAGTTAACGTACTAGGTCAAAATACCGGGTTAAATACTGTTTAAAATGTAATTACATACCCGAATATGTCTAGACATAACACAAAATAAATATCCAAATTTGACTTGTAAAATTGGGACAAGTCGAAAAGGATAGGAAATCTTAAGATTAAAATATATATTTTTGTAATTAGACATAACACACAAAATACATATCCAAATTTGACAAGTCAAATTACAAAATAAATAGATTCAGTAAATTATCTGATTTGACATAAAGAGGATTTACTGGTCAGTAAAAATTGACAATTAAATTGTGCACTTGTAAAAAGGGAGAAAAAGATCAACAATGTGCATAAATATTCAGTACATTCAACAAAGATTAGGTTGCGTACAAAACTCATTAGCCATTTTAGAAATTAGCAAACAATTACTTAACTTGTTACTAGCAAAGTTGTGCACAATCGAACAAAAGATACAATCGCAAATGACAGACAAAGTGCAAAAACTGAAATCTCGAAATTAGTCAAGAAAAACATACTATATAACAAAGAATTACATTATATTACAAACGAGGGTGATAACATTCCGCCTGAATTATGTAAAAAATCTTTTAAGCCATACGCGAATGACGATAACAGCATTTTAAAGATTTCGTTATCACTGACTCATCAGTGCCAGATGCCTCCACTGCAGAAATTAGCAAACAATTACTTAACTTGGTACTAGCAAAGTTGTGCGCAATCGAACAAAATATACAATCGCAAATGACAGAAAATTTTGCAAAAGGGATAAATTAAAAAGTTCGACAAAGTGCAAAAACTAAAATCTGGAAATTGGTGAAGGCAAATATACTACTACACTCTTTTTTATAATGATACTCTGAACGGTATCAGTATTTGATACCGTTTCGTAATCACTATGACTCAAAGGTGCCAGATCCCGCCCGCTGGTGGATGCAGAGGAGGACAAGCAGACGGCAGGATACAAGTGATGTACATAAGTTACTAGAACACATCTTTACTATCATAGATTGCTAAACCAGCAACAAACTTCACAAAAAAAGCATCATTAGCAAAATCACTGGCAAACGCTTGCGCATGTATCTTTTGTATCGGCTAGCTTCTTATATCAAACTAAAGTTATACCATTCTGCTTTTATTCTGTAAACAATCTTTTACGCCATACGAAAAAGAATAATGATAAAAGTATTTGATACCGTTTCGTCATCACTATGACTCAAAAGTACCAGATCCCGCCCGCTGGTGGATGCAGAGGAGGACAAGCAGACGGCAAGATACAAGTGATGTGCATAAGTTACTAGAACACCTCTTGTACTATCATAGAGTGCTAAACCAGCAACAAGTTTCACAAAAAAAGCATCATTAGCAAAAGCACTGGCAAATGCCAGCGCAGTTATCTTTTATAGAGCCTAATTTATCATCTTACACAATAGTGATACCATTAAGCGTGAATTATGTAAACAATCTTTCAAGCCAGACGCGAAAGAACGACTTAAACAGTATTTGATACCGTTTCGTCATCACTATAACTCATAAGTTCCAGATCACTCCTACTGCTGGATGAAGAGGAGAACTAGCAGACGGCAAGAAACATATTATGTGCATGAACTACTATGAGAGCTTTAGTACTATCATGTCAGTAGAAAAAAATTAATCAGCTAACTGAGTCAACGTAGTAGGTGAAAATACTGGGTTAAATAGTGTTTAAAATGTGTTTCCATACCCAAATTTGAATTATAGAAATTCTTAAGATAAAAATATTTATTTTTGTAATTAGACATAACACAAGATACCTATCCAAATTTGGCAAATCAAATTACAAAATAAAAAGACTCAGCTAATTATCTGATTTGACAAAAAAGTGATTTACTGATTAGTAAAAATTGACAGTTAAATTGTGCACTTGTAAAAAAGAGAAAAAGATCAACAGTGTGCACAGCTATTCAGTATATTCAACAAAGACGAAGTGGCATACGAAACTAATTAGCCATTTTAGAAATTAGCCAGCAATTACTTTACTTGTTACTAGCAAAGTTTTGCGCAATTGAACAAAATATACAATCGCAAATGACAGAAAATTTTGCACACAGACAAAAATTAAAAAGTTTGACAAAGTGCAAAAACTAAAATCTGGAAATTGTTCAACGCAAATATACTACTATACTCTTTTTAAGAACAACATAATTATATTCAATCCTTAATGTAAGTGGTCTGTTTTTTATAGCATTAGCTTTTAAATATATACAAGTGCTACATATTTTGATATTTTTTTACAATTTAGCAAGCAATCGTTTGTCATGTTTAATAAAAGAGCGAATAATTTTAAAGGATTTTATAGAAGAAGTGGTACACGTGGATCACACCGTGTTTGATGGCATAAGCACAGACTTTTAATGTGGCGACACCAACACATACCTTTTGGTTGCATTAATGTATTTTCCATTTGGAATTGCAATCAGTAAGTATATAAATAAAAATGAATTAGTCACAATATTTATAATTTAGGATCAAGTTGATGTTTATTATGACGACAATAACTTTATTATTTCTGGCGGCATTCATTGTATTCACATAACATATGTACAAGCGTGGATGGAGCAAGACAAACAAATGATTTAATTCAGCTCTATGTTTATTCAACAAAATTTGGTTTTTGACTGTAATTTTGTTTTCTTTTTGATTTTAAATTTTTGTTTCGACTGGAAATTTTTAAATCGGGTTTAAATCTTTTGGTTATTACAACTTACAATCAATAATTAAACATTCAAACATTCAGTTAAGCATTCGACTATCTTAAATCCTTTGTTTATTAAAACTTACAAGGCAGCGGAATTCAGTAAATTCTGGTTTCGTATATTCATTTAACAAGTCCACGGCCTATCTTATAAATAAACTAAAGACAATTAATCAAGCAACGAATGAACGACAATCAAGCAAGCTTTTTCTTATCACAAGAACTAACCACACAAAGTGAATATCAAAACTACAAATGGCTATTACAGCCATCTGTGATGATCGTCATGAGACATTTCGACTGAATAATTCAGGTCATCTTCGTGTCCCCGGTCCTATTAAAAGGCGTCCCTGGCTTTAGTATACTTCTGAACGCTTGGTAGGCAAATTACTCCCTTTTTCAAGATAATTTATAAGAAAGAATAAAATAAACCAAAATATAATCAAACTTGCTTCAAAACTTGAAGAATAATGCTGTATTAATAATACATAGTTTCAGTATTTCTGACAGGCAATATTACCGTGTAAACAATCGACCGGTCAATACAAACATGTCAGTAGAAAACATTATATCAGATAACTGAGTTAATGTACTAGGTTAAAATAACGGGTAAATACTGTTTAAAATGTATTTACATACCCGAATATGTTTAGACATAACACAAAATAAATATCCAAATTTGACTTGTAAAATTGGGACAAGTCGAAAAGGATAGGAAATCTTAAGATTAAAATATCTATTTTTGTAATTAGACATAACACACAAAATACATATCCAAATTTGACAAGTCAAATTTCAAAATAAATAGACTCAGTAAATTATCTGATTTGACATAAAGAGGATTTACTGGTCAGTAAAAATTGACAATTAAATTGTGCACTTGTAAAAAAGGGAGAAAAAGATCAACAATGTGCAAAAATATTCAGTACATTCAACAAAGACAAGGTGGCGTACAAAACTAATTAGCCATTTTAGAAATTAGCAAACAATAACTTAACTATAAAATGACCTAAAACAGAATATCGGGATCATCTTCAAAAATCAGGGATTGACTATTTGCATTGTAATCTTCTTCTGGTAATATTTTGCCTTCATCTTCTTCAAGTCTCACTTAACTTGTTACTAGCAAAGTTGTGCACGATCGAACAAAAGATACAATCGCAAATGACAGACAAAGTGCAAAAACTGAAATCTTGAAATTAGTCAAGAAAAACATACTATATTACAAAGAATTACATTACATTACAAAAGAGGGTGATAACATTCCGCCTGAATTATGTAAAAAATCTTTTAAGCCATACGCGAATGACGATAACAGCATTTTAAAGATTTCGTTATCACTGACTCATCAGTGCCAGATTCCTCCACTGCTGAAATTAGCAAACAATTACTTAACTTGGTACTGGCAAAGTTGTTCGCAATCGAACAAAATATACAATCGCAAATGACAGAAAATTTTGCAAAAGGCAAAAATTAAAAAGTTTGACAAAGTGCAAAAACTAAAATCTGGAAATTGGTGAAGGCAAATATACTACTACACTCTTTTTTATAATGATACTCTATACGGTATCAGTATTTGATACCGTTTCGTCATCACTATGACTCAAAGGTGCCAGATCCCGCCCGCTGGTGGATGCAGAGGAGGACAAGCAGACGGCAGGATACAAGTGATGTACATAAGTTACTAGAACACATCTTTACTATCATAGATTGCTAAACCAGCAACAAACTTCACAAAAAAAGCATCATTAGCAAAGTTACTGGCAAACACTAGCGCATGTATCTTTTGTATCGGCTAGTTTCTTATCTCAAATTAAAAGTTATACCATTCTGCTTTAATTCTGTAAACAATCTTTTACGCCATACGAAAAAGAATAACGATAAAAGTATTTGATACCGTTTCGTCATCACTATGACTCAAAAGTACCAGATCCCGCCCGCTGGTGGATGCAGAGGAGGACAAGCAGACGGCAAGATACAAGTGATGTGCATAAGTTACTAGAACACCTCTTGTACTATCATAGAGTGCTAAACCAGCAACAAGTTTCACAAAAAAAGCATCATTAGCAAAAGCACTGGCAAATGCCAGCGCAGTTATCTTTTATAGAGGCTAATTTATCATCTTACACAATAGTGATACCATTAAGCGTGAATTATGTAAACAATCTTTCAAGCCAGACGCGAAAGAACGACTTAAACAGTATTTGATACCGTTTCGTCATCACTATAACTCATAAGTTCCAGATCACTCCTACTGCTGGATGAAGAGGAGGACTAGCAGACGGCAAGAAACATATTATGTGCATGAACTGCTAGGACAGCTTTAGTACTATCATGTCAGTAGAAAAAAATATATCAGCTAACTGAGTCAACGTAGTAGGTGAAAATACTGGGTTAAATAGTGTTTAAAATGTGTTTCCATACCCAAATTTGAATTATAGAAAATCTTAAGATAAAAATATTTATTTTTGTAATTAGACATAACACAAGATACCTATCCAAATTTGGCAAATCAAATTACAAAATAAAAAGACTCAGCTAATTATCTGATTTGACAAAAAAGTGATTTACTGATTAGTAAAAATTGACAGTTAAATTGTGCACTTGTAAAAAAGAGAAAAAGATCAACAGTGTGCACAGCTATTCAGTATATTCAACAAAGACGAAGTGGCATACAAAACTAATTAGCCATTTTAGAAATTAGCCAGCAATTACTTTACTTCTTACTAGCAAAGTTTTGCGCAATTGAACAAAATATACAATCGCAAATGACAAAAAATTTTGCACAAAGACAAAAATGTAAAAGCTGGACAAAGTGCAAAAACTAAAATCTGGAAATTGTTCAAGGCAAATATACTACTATACTCTTTTTAAGAACAACATAATTATATTCAATCCTTAATGTAAGTGGTCTGTTTTTTATAGCATTAGCTTTTAAATATATACAAGTGCTACATATTTTGATATTTTTTACAATTTAGCAAACAATCGTTTGTCATGTTTAATAAAAGAGCGAATAATTTTAAAGGATTTTATAGAAGAAGTGGTACACGTGGATCACACCGTGTTTGATGGCATAAGCACAGACTTTTAATGTGGCGACACCAACACATACCTTTTGGTTGCATTAATGTATTTTCCATTTGGAATTGCAATCAGTAAGTATATAAATAAAAATGAATTAGTCACAATATTTATAATTTAGGATCAAGTTGATGTTTATTATGACGACAATAACTTTATTATTTCTGGCGGCATTCATTGTATTCACATGGTATATGTACAAGCGTGGATGGAGCAAGACAAACAAATGATTTAATTCAGTTCTATGTTTATTCAACAAAATTTGGTTTTTGACTGTAATTTTGTTTTCTTTTTGATTTTAAATTTTTGTTTCGACTGCAAATTTTTAAATCGGGTTTAAATCTTTTGGTTATTACAACTTACAATCAATAATTAAACATTCAAACATTCAGTTAAGCATTCGACTATTTTAAATCCTTTGTTTATTAAAACTTACAAGGCAGCGGAATTCAGTAAATTCTGGTTTCGTCTATTCATTTAACAAGTCCACGGATTATCTAATAAATCAATAAACGACAATCATTCAAGCAACGAATGGACAACAATCAAGCAAGCTTTTTCTTATCACAAGAACTAACCACACAAAGGAAGTTTCGAAACTAAAAATGGCTGATACAGCCATCTGTGATGTTTGTCATAGGACATTTCAACTGAATAATTCGTTTCGTCTTCGTGTCCCTGGTCCTATTACAAGGCGATGCCCTGGCTTTAGTAGACTGCCGTATTCCGATCGCCTACAATCGGTCAATACTGAAGTCAATTGGTGTATTCATATCTTGCGAAAGACACGACTCTACCGGAACCGATCAGCAACTCGTCTGGAATCGCGATTGGAGTTTTTCTATAAGAGTAAAGTATTTGTCCGAGTAGAGCGTCGAACGATCAGCTACGCATGGTGTGTTGGTCCAATCAATACTGTAAAGTGCATTCCATGGAGTTTGCGTCGTCGAGGAGCAAATATTTTCTCTAGTCTAATTCATCGAGATACTTCCTCACAGTCTATCTATGACTGGGTTCGCCTTTAGAGTTTCCTAAAATCGTATTTACAGGCTGAGACTACATGTGAACAATGTGGGAATCGCGTTGTTTCACACATATCTTTTTGCATGGACTTGTTCAGGAAAGGTAACGAGAATAAATGTATTTCGAAATTTTCAATAAAAACGCCGGTTTGTGTATTGTCCGAATAATTCTGTCACCAAACTTAACACCACCAAAGCGATCGATTGTGCTAAAGCGAGAATTATGGAGGTCATGCTTCGATTGACCCTTAGCTGCCTATGTAATTCTTCACTTTCTAAACAGGAAAATCTAATTCAGCTACATCCGCTGTCCAGCGAAGTCCCAGATTCCGCGCCATTGCCTTTGTCTTCTCGCGTGTCAGCTGATGCGGAAACCCTTCGGGTCGGGATTTCGTCGTTCTCGTCTTCTACTTCTGCAGGTTGCTACGGATTGCGAGCAGAACATTTGCAGGATATGTATCAGTAGACCATGGTTCTCTTCTCTACCGGCTCTCGACACTGATCAACCACTTGATCGGTGTCGTAGGACGGTAGGGAAGTAAATATTGACAGTTAAATTGTGCACTTGTAAAAAAGAGAAAAAGATCAACAGTGTGCATAGCTATTCAGTACATTCAACAAAGACAAAGTGGCATACAAAACTAATTGAAATTAGCCAACAATTACTTTACTTATTACTAGCAAAGTTTTGCGCAATTGAACAAAATATACAATCGCAAATGACAGAAAATTTTGCACAAAGACAAAAATGTAAAAGCTGGACAAAGTGCAAAAACTAAAATCTGGAAATTGTTCAAGGCAAATATACTACTATACTCTTTTTAAGAACAACATAATTATATTCAATCTTTAATGTAAGTTGACTGTTTTTTATAGCATTAGCTTTTAAATATATATAAGTGCTACATATTTTGATATTGTTTACAATTTAGCAAACAATCGTTTGTCATGCTTAATAAAAGAGCGAATAATTTTAAAGGATTTTATAGCAGAAGTGGTACACCTGGATCACAACGTGTTAGATGGCATAAGCCCAGACTTTTTATATGGCTACACCGACACATACCTTTTGTTCGCATTAATGTATTTTCCATTTGGAATTGCAATAAGTAAGTATATAAATAAAAATGAATTAGTCACAATATTTATATTTTAGAATCGAGTCGATGTTTATTATGACGACAATTACTTTATTTTTTCTGGCGGCATTCATTGTATTCACATGGTATATATACAAGGGTGGATGGAGCAAGACAAACAAATGATTTAATTCAGCTCTATGTTTATTCAACAAAATTTGGTTTTTGACTGTAATTTCGTTTTCTTTTTGATTTTAAATTTTTGTTTCGACTGCAAATTTTTAAATCGTATTTAAATCTTTTGGTTATTACAACTTACAATCAATAATTAAACATTCAAACATTCAGTTAAGCATTCGACTAATTTGAATCCTTTGTTTATTAAAACTTACAAGGCAGCGGAATTCAGTAAATTCTGGTTTCGTCTATTCATTTAACAAGTCCACGGATTATCTAATAAATCAATAAACAACAATTAATCAAGCAACGAATGAACGACAATCAAGCAAGCTTTTTCTTATCACAAGAACTAACCACACAAATGAAAATTTCGAAACTACAAATGGCTGATACAGCCATATGTGATGTTTGTAATGAGACATTTCGACTGAATAATTCGTGTCGTCTTCGTGTCGCCGGTCCTATTACAAGGCGATGCCCTGGCTTTAGTTGACTGCCGTATTCCGATCGCCTACAATCGGTCGATACTGAATTCAATTGGTGTATTCCTATTTTGCGAAAGACACAACTCTACCGGAACCGATCAGCAACTCGTCTGGATTCGCGATTGGATGTTTTCCATAAGAGGAAAGTATTTGTCTGAATGAATAGACTGCGAGATACTCCCTTACAGTCTATACATGACTGGGTTCGCCTTTAGAGATTCCTAAAATCGTGATTACAGGCTGAGACAACACGTGAACAATATGGGAATCGCGTTTTTTACACATATCTTTTTGCATGGACTTGTTCAGGAAAGGTAACGAGAATATATGTATTTCGAAATTTTCAAAGAAACGCCGGTTTGTGTATTGTCCGAATAATTCTGTCACCAAACTTAACACCACCAAAGCGATCGATTACAGTAGATACGTCAGCACGAGAGCCAATACGATGATTGGATTTGGATCGCAGGATTGTTGCCACCTGACCTCATATATGTTCTGGCAGGCGCCAAACTTCTAGTTTTGAATAAGCCCGCTGATAGGATTTGTTCTATTCCTGTTGGTGTTAAGTTGCGCCACTTGTGTACCAACTGCATATGTATTAGACTATGTTCACTATTTGCTGAGGCACTTCAACCCAAACAGCTCTGCGTCGCGGTTCCAAACAGAATGGAAGAAATTATACAGCAGATACGTCAGCTACATCACGTTCAGCGCCAATGGCTGGGTCCATTTTTCACATTATGTGAAAAATGTTCCTTTTTTCACATAAATTTTTTACCCCTAAAATGAAAATAAATCTCAGTGGAAAAATAATAAAGAGCAATAGAGGAGGTGATAAAATAGCTTATGAAGGCTATTTCTACAATTACACAAAGACCGAGTTGGGCAAGAAGCATTGGCGCTGCATTAAGCGAGGGTGTAACTCAATATTGAAGACGGATATTGGGAATGTATTGTGGGATGTAGTAGGTGTTCATAACCATCTAAGACAGAGGTGGGCATCTACGGCCTCGGAGGCCGCATGCGGCCTCCGAGCCTAGTTTATGCGGCCTCCGAGCATTTTTCAAAAAAAGGCAAGATAGAAATTATCATATTAACAATGTATTTTTTCTCTAATTTTTTATTTAGATACTTTTCCTTTGAATCTTATCATTTTTTGATATTTACAAGAAAATTTTTGGTTACCCCATCAGATGTCATCGCAAAAAAAGAGAAAGATAGATTCAGAGAATAGAGTTTTTAATATAGAATGGGAATATGATTACTTCTTTGTTCAGAGTAAAAACGGGATGGTGTGCTTAATTTGTAGAGCTAACTTAACAACGATCAAGAAATTCAATGCAGAAAAACATTATGGCACGCATATCAATATGCCAATATGTAGACTTGATGGTGAGTGTAGAAAAGAGAAAATTCTAGAACTAAAAAAATCAATCAAAAAACAACAAACATTATTCAAGAATATATTCAATTTGGGACTTTTACAAACAAAAGCGAGCTATTTGATTGCACATCTTATGGGTAAAAGAGGAAAGCCATATTCCGACTCAGAATTCATCAAAGAGGCCATAACTACAACAGTAAAATGCATAGATCCAGATAAAGTTGAAAAATATGAGAATCTTGCGCTCTCTCGGCGAACAATAGTCAGTCGCCAAACCGATATTGCGAAAAATTTACAACAAAAACTATCTTTTCTCTTAGCAGATCCAAATGCATTCTATTCATTGGCTATTGATGAGTCAACTGATTCTACTGACTCTGCCCAATTACTCATTTTTATACGAATCGTTGACAAAAATTTCAATCTAAGAGAAGAACTATTAGGTATGCAAACTCTAAAAGGGCAAGCTCGTGGAATTGACATCTTAGAAAAAGTGTCTGAAAAAGTGTTTGGCTGTGTCTGACGAGTGTGATCTGTCAAGTGTTCGTCGAATCATGGCCCCGACGGTGCACAATCACCCAGCCACCATGAACGACTTGATATGTTTTCCTTAAGCGAAATGTCTGATAGTTGCAGGTAAAATGCAAGAAGGGAGTTTACAAGATGTTGACGGGGCGACCGACCTCAGTAAACTCAACTGCCGATTTCTTGACAAAGTTCTCGGAATAAAATGTTTTGTGACAACTCGAGTATGAACATACTGTGCATGGGTCGAAAATATTGGTAATACGACGACGAAGAGTCCTCTCGATTCAAGCGGAACGTGAAGATCTAGTGGAATAGTGGATCTCTGGTAATGAACGACTAATCGAATGCTACTGCTGAATTTCTACTTCCTGCTGAATTTGCTACTTTTTGCTGAATTTCTACTTCCTGCTGAATTTGATACTTCCTGCTGAATTTGATACTTCCTGCTGAATTTGCTACTTCCTTTCTCGGATACTTCGCCGTGGGCTCGTTTCGCTCGATTGAAACAATATTCCCGAATTTTTTGCAACTCAAACAAACGTACTGTAAGTTTTAACAAGAAGGATAACAAAGCCTCATGCGATACTAGTAACATACCTCCTAGCTTATCGAACGTCAAAATAGATTCCACAACCACTAATGGTAAAATAACCACCCGGTATCGAAGGTATCCTAGAAATTGTTGCATTATATTTCATAATGTGCCAGAGTCAAAATCTTCTCTACTAACAGAACGTATTACATACGATAGAACTTTCATTCTTGAACATCTACATCAACTAATGAAGGGAAAATTGCTAAACATAAGCTTCAAATTGGTAAAGGTCTTGCGTTTGCGTCGAAGAGAGTCACCAACTAGTGTCAAGTCAAGATTGCTGAAGGCCGTTTTTGAGTCTAGCGAATAGGCTTTAATGATACTACGCTTCAGATTTGGACCTTACACTAATGACATTAAAATATATCCTGACTTGTCTTCGAAAGATATTTTGCGGCATAGAGCTGCTAGATATGAATTAGCCAAACGCCTTGCAAATGGTAAATGCATCATCGTATTGAAAATTTTCAGGTGGGCAATTTACCAACCGTCAAGAGGTGACATCAAACGATGCGGTAACGTCTACAACTTCGACTGACGATGAATCAAATGAGGTAACTTGTCAAGACTATAAAAACGACACGCTAAAAAACAGTTGCAACTCTAGTCAAGCAGTGCAGTTGACTCTGCACATATACCTGGTTACTACATGTTTACCGCACATCGCACAGACAAATCTGGAGGTGGCGTTGCCACTTATGTAAATTCTAACGCAAGTCTAAATCTGGCATTACTTGAATCATTTGTTTCAAAAAATCTAGAAATACTAGTGGTGAAGTTGTCCAAAAATAATGGACGACGTATTTTTCGCTTAATAATTATTAATGTACACCACAATCCAATAGGATGCAAGAAACAGCTCTCCAAATTCTGACAAGCTTGTTGATCCGACTACAAGAAAAACATAAACACATCCTAATGTCAGGTGACTTTAAAATGCTTGATCTAGACATCGTTACGCATATACTTGGCATTGTTTAGTTGGTCAAATTTTTAACAAGAGGAAATGCCATATTAGATAAAAAACACTAATTCTGAATCATACTTTACTGAAGTAACAAAGGGATCACATCTAGGCGAATCCGATCACTGCGGATTATTAATTTTTCCGAGTCAATATTCTAAAAGATATACAATTTCTACACATGTGGTATATGATAGGCGAGAACAGCATATTATTCGATTCAAAAATTCATGCGCGGCAGGGCTGGCAGCTTTTGGATCAGACTCAGTCAGGAACTTGTAGGAATTATCAAAGTTAGTGGAAACTTGCATCAATATGTGTATACCTAAGCGTAGAGTCTGCATTACTTCATGTGATCCTACATGGATGAGTCCTTTGATAAAGTCACTTCAAGAATAAAAAGACAAGGTTTACCGATCAAATAATCTTACAAATTACAATTACCTGAAACAGAAAATTTCCATTATGATTGATAGATCGCGTAAGTCTGTTTTTCGCGACTTAAGTTCCAAAAATCGTCATCTGGATTTTGGAAATGTGTAAAAAAATTGCGTTGCAACCAAACGACCTCAAGTTTTGACAAACTATGCGAATCAGAATGGTTAATAAGCTAAACCAGCTTAACAATGGGACAATCGAAACCCCAAAAAGTTCCTTGCTTAGTCAATCTCAATATTGCAATGAATTTTATGATGGGGCGGATGCACTCATTTCTATAGAAGATATTACTTCCACACTGCATCGACTTCCGAGGAAAGTGTCCTACGGTCCTGGACCGCCTTTATGGGACTTAACAACGCTTATCGATACAAAAGCGCTACCACTCTCACTTAGTCTTACAAATATATTTAATACAGGAGTCGTTCCGTCAGCGCTAAAACTGTCTAATTAAATCAGCTAACTGAGTCTACATATTTAATATAATTATAAAATAAACAAAACATAATAATGCTAAATCAAAATTAAATAATTAAATAATAAAATTAATAATTGTTTTTAGATTTTCTATAATTTAAATCAAGTTAAAAAATGAAATTTAAAATAAACGTCATTTTTATGAATTGACTAATAAATAACAGACGTTGTATCAGAATAAGAATTAGAGGTCATCAGGAGGAACTGCTATGCTATCAGGTTTCGGCCGGTAACTCCTCTACCCAACATAGCAGCGGTGGCAAATACATGCTAATGATGTATTTTCTCTGAAATAACTATCTAGTATCTTATTCTAATACAAAGTATATTATTTATTATCCATCCATAAAAATTTGCCACTTAAGAGTTTAAATTTATTCTTTATATTATTGTGTTGATTTATATATTTTACTATTTTCTGCTTGATGATATTTTTAGAGTAACCAAGTTTAAAATATGTATCTATCAAATTATTTAAATGATTTTGAAGAAAGTCAATATCATTACATATTGTTGCAATTCTTAAAATTTCATTATTTAATGTATTATATTTTATATTATATGGTATGCATGAATGCTCATGCAAAAATGTTTCTAGTAAATTTAAACATGTCATCTTTACGATATAAATTAATAGTAGTTTTAGTTAATGTTAATTTAATGTTCATATCTAGATATACACCTTCTTTATCATCAATATTAGTTTTGTTAAGAATAAGGCTTTCTGGATAAATTAGTTCACTAATTGAATAAAAATTATTAGAATTAAATACACATATATCATCAATGTATCGAAACATATATTTTATATATTTATATAGTTTAGATTTAGTTTTTACACAGTTATGAACAAATTCAGATTCTAATATTTTTCAAAGCTTAAAAACAAGTCAGCTATAATTGGGCTACTATTACCACCCATTGGAACACCTTTTACTTGTCTAAATATAGATGTCCCTACTTTTAAATAATTTTGATTTATCAAAATATTTAAGGATTCTATTAATTCAATTTTATCCATATATTTATATTTATTTGATGGTTTAATTTTTGTTAGATAAGCGTTATAGTTATTATAACATATATATGTATATCTTTTTCCGAATATAAGATTAATTAATTTTACTAACGCTTCTTTAATATCTACTAAACCTAGATTTGTATAAAGAGTACTAAAATCGTATGTATTTATATTTTGAAAATTTATTCCTTTTGTCTGTTCTAAAAATTCTTTTGTAGAATTAATACTGAAATAGTGTTTTATACCAGTATTAATTTCGATTACCTTGCAATATTTTTTAAGTGTGCTTTAATTACTTCAAGTATTTTATTCATATAGACAGAAAGTGGTTTTAATGTACATTTAAACGCACTAAGGTCGTTCTCATACCAAAAAATGACAAACCTCTTTCACCTGATGATTACAGACCAATAAGTTTATTACCAGCTTTAACAAAATTGATGGAAAAAATATTTATCAGTCGTATTAAAAATAAATCACTAAACACGATAAGTCGTAACCAATTTGCCTTTAGACCAGGTGAAAGTACAACAAAAGCTGTAATCCTCTTAGACAGGCTATATTGCATCATCTATACAGAAAAAATCAGCCGATTGTTTAGTGTCTAATGGTAGATTTAAGTAGAGCTTTTGACACAGTAAATCATACTTTGCTATTAACGAAATTGGATAGTATTTTGTCACCATGGTGTGTTAGATTATTGGCTTCTTATCTAAATAAACGTATGCAATTCATTCGATATACAGACACGTCTTTAGATAGGGCATACGTTAATGTTGGCGTTCCTCAAGGTAGTGTCCTATCGCCGTTACTTTTCAGTGTGTATGTAGATAATTTTAGAGTCTGCTGTCAAAATTCATCATGCTTTAAATATGCTGATGACTTGATCATTTTAACATGCGAAGACAGCATTATAAACTCGAACGAAACAGCAAAGGAAATTACTAATGTAGAATTATGGACGTCGATGAATAAGCTTATTTTGAAAACTTCAAAATCCAAGATAATTAGCTATCAGCTACGAAATAGTAATCCTGATGGACTGCTTGATTTTGGCACGACTAGAACTCGTACTTGCTGTGTATTAGGCATGTTGTTCGAGTCGAATCTTTCATGGCGTTCCCATGTAAATATGATTATGCGTAAGTGTTTACTAAGACTTCATATGTTGCGAAAGTGTAAGTACTACGGTTGCTCGGCAGATGATCTTTGAATACTATATTACTCCTTAATTCGACCTGTGATATGATATGCATACCCTGTCTTCTGCGACATAGGTTCGTCTTTCCTAGCGCGTTTAATTAGTATACAAAAATCAGCTGAGCTTATATGTTGCGCGGATATAGAACCACTTCCGGCCTACCTCGCACATGTTTTCAACAAATTTGCTCACGAACAAGACTTTCTTAACGCATTGGGCTGCAAAGCCGCGGTACAAACACACACCATGCAAATGCGACGAGGACGTAGGTTTGAAGAATTTCTTACACATACAGTTCACTGTAAAAATAGCTTTTTGTTCAGAGCAATATGTCAATTGAACAAAGAGTCCAAACAACAAAGGCAAATCGAAGAAAAAAATCAGCTGAGGGTATATATCGCGCAGATAGAGAACCACTTCCGGCCTACCTCGTACATGTTTTCAACAAATTTGCTCACGAACAAGACTTTCTTAACACATTGGGATGCAAAGCCGCGGTACAAACACACACCATGCAAATGCGACGAGGACGTAGGTTTGAAGAATTTCTTGCACATACAGTTCACTGTAAAAATAGCTTTTTGTTCATAGCAATACGTCAATTGAACAAAGAATCCGAACAACAAAGGCAAATCGAAGAAAAAAATCAGCTGAAGGTATATATCGCGCAGATATAGAACCACTTGGGACTATCTCGCACATGTTTTCAACAAATTTGCTCACTAACAATACTTAATGCATTGGACTGCAAAGCAGCAGTACAAACACATACCATGCAAATGCGACGAGGGCGTAGGTTTGAAGAATTTCTTGCACATACAGTTCACTGTAAAAATAGCTTTTTGTTCAGAGCAATACGTCAATTGAACAAAGAATCCAAACAACAAAGGCAAATCGAAGAAAAAGAAAAACTCTAAAAAGCGTAAGGGTGGCACCCTACAGCCAAAAAATATTGTAAGGGTGGCACCCTACAGCCAAAAATATTGTAAGGGTGGCTCCCTATAGCATCAGGTAGTAGAAGCTAAGATAGCTGCTTCGTTATTCATTCAATCTTGGTGGACATAACAAAAAAATTTCCAATTCGCTATTGAAACTGAATGAAATTGCAAAAGTCTAAATTTTGATAAAATAAATGAACATATATCTACTCATAATCTAAAATTTACTGAAAACAATGAATTTGGAAAAATGCTATCAAAATGGTATATTTTTTTATTTATTTTTCGTTGTTCATGTATCATGAACAACGAAAACGAGCTAAATATGGTGAAAGGGTTGGGCGTATTGAGAGAGCGCACTTTGTGTCGATTATTTTTGCTGCGAATGGGGGCACTGGACCTTCTGCGTCGAAAGTGTTAAAACGGATCGCGCAGCTTAGAGCTTCAAATTTATCTCTCCATTATAATAAATGCATTAATTCCCTTCGACGTAGAATCGGATTTGCAATGGCTAGGGTTTCGTCGATGTGCATTCGGTTAGCACGATCTACCAGAAACAACGCAATTCAAAATGTTTTTAAACATAATTTTTTATGGGACCCATGAGTGGGTAAGCTTGAAAATGTAATTAAAATTACATTTTATTTTGTAATTATACAAGTCCAGCTCATACAAGACTAACTAATAAAGTGTTCAAGCAAATTACAACGATTGACTTCCAGGCGCGCTCACTTCGCTCGCACACCTTCGCTCCTACCGCCGCCGATCAAACGATCACGACCTGAGGCAAGCCTTCGAGCTCTTTGTCCAATGAATCGAAAAGAATTTCAACCATAATTGTCATGACAAGAAGAGTCCCGTCTAGCGGGGTCAAATGCTGTGCTTGCAACGGACAACATGCAGTATGTAGAGGTTGCAAATGTCGTAAAGCGCATAGACAGTGTATCAACTGTTCCGCCACTAATTGCCAGAACCGAATCATTGTCCAACAAGGTTTTTCCGCTTCACAACAGTTCGAATGTATTAATCCTCCATCGGTTCAATTAGTTAATAACAATAACGGTAACACGTTAACAAATCAATCTCATGAAATCCTTTTCGTCGATGGAATCGCATCAACTAGTTCAAATTTAGTTTTAATCGTGGACACGGCGTATAACGAGGTAATACATTGGAGACTCGATTTAGTGCAACTTCCACGATGTGCCGCCAGCAATAAGGTAGTAGAAATTTTGCCATCTCTTTATCGGTCCGTAGCGCACGGAGAGTCTGGGGAGGACATGGCTTTAAATGCAGCAACAGTGTTTGACAGATGTGTGTTACGGAAGCCCCTTCCAAGAAGGTATCTTTCATCAGAAAAAATATTGAACGGATAATCAGTTTATGGTCGGAGGGTCGTCTTTCCGAACTGTTTGATGAATCTCGAATCTTGCAGACTTGTAGTGCTCCGAGGCATGGTGTGAATGTTCAGAAACAATAGATAAAGCAATACTGTCAGCTGATCTCAAGAGGAAAGATAGGTATCAGCACATCCGTCATAGAAGGCAATTATTCGAGCGGTACACTCAAGCCATCTGATGTTGTTAATAATCTTACAGTTCATGAGCAACTTCAGAAATTACATCCACGCCCAGCTCACATTCAGAATGAAGCGTTACTTGGTGAGCCCTATAAGATTCTAAAGAACACCATGCGTCGTTGTTTGCCGAAATTGATGAAAACTGGATAGTACGCGCTGCAAGAAGGACGCATGGAAGTGTAGGACATTCAGGACTGAATGCAGTAGCTTAGAAAACCATGCTGATTAAGTTTGGTGTCCATTCAAGGAACCTAGCTGACTGTATCGCTGCCTTTGCAATCCGACTAGCTACTGAGTAGATTCCCGAGCATGTGCTCGAACCCTTCGTTGCAATTAGGCTGGTCGCTATTAGTAAACGAAATGGCGGTATTCGACTAATCGGTGTGGCGGATGTGACACGGAGGATCATTTGCAAAGCTAACATGTGCTGTGTTAAAAGTGATCTTCAAGATGTTGCGGGTGTAACCCAACTGTGTGTATCGCAAAGAAGTGGACTAGAACATGCGATCCATAGCTTACGGGATGCTTTTATAGGAAACCCACAAATGGACATTCTCGCTGTGGATGCGAAAAACGCATTCAACAATTTAAACCGTAAGGTCATGCTTCATAACGTGTGCTTCACGTGCCCGACTTTGATAAGAGTATTGCCAAATTTATACTCATGTGATGCCGCGTTGATTTTGGAAGATGAAGTACTGTGTCTCGTGAGGGTGATCCACAGGGTGACCCATTAGCAATGGCAGCTCTTGCGTTGGCTTCCTTAGCATTAATTCGAGAAATTTCTGCTAGGCTTCCTCGTGTGGTTCAGAAATGGTATGCAGATGATGCCAATTTTGTCGGGTTACCGGTTGATTTACAGGGTGTTTGGACGTTCTTGCGGGAAGTTGGTCCATCATATGGGT
>WNNJ02002117.1:0-70327 GCA_012934845.2 Pomphorhynchus laevis | reverse complement strand
CCATTCCTGATCAATGCTCTTCACCTCTTCTGGCAACCGAGAAAAGTCCTCCCGGATGTAGCCAGAAAAACGTTCTTTGACAGAAACATCTGCTAGACGCTCCCAGCACGCCCTCACACAACGTTTGGGTTTACCAGGCTTGTCTAGCATCCGATCTGGCCATCGAAGTTTACTAACTACAAGGTTGTAATCGGTTGACAGATCAGCCCATCTCTTCACACGTGCGTCCAGAACATAACGTCGCAGATAAGATGAAACGATTACAAAATTGATCATTGATCTTTACATAGTATCTTATTCTAATACAAAGTATATTATTTATTATCCATCCATAAAAATTTTCAGCTAATGATTTTAAATTTATTTTTAATTTTATTGTATTGATTTATATATTTTACTATGTTCAGTTTGAGGGTATTTTTATAGTAACCTAGTTTCTTAAAATATAGTGTAACTTTGCGAATTAATTTACATTCTTCAGTATTTGTAGTCAAATATTATTGTTCTTGATATTTTATATATTTAGCAGTTTTGTGGTTGACTGAAAATATTACTATTTTATATTTCCAACGTTTCTATGACTAGAAATAAATTAAACTTTAAATTAAAAGTAAAAGGCCATGTTACTTTTGATATCACTTTTGATATGATGTCTCAATATTTGCAAAAAAACTTCATATTTGCAACTCTATTCAACTTTTTAAAAAAGTTATTTTTTTGGACAAGTTTTTCAAAGGTAATTTATTTCAAAATGATTAAGGTCATTTTGAAAATAAATTATCTTGTTTATTATAAATTGTAATGGCCCATAATTGGATTGCCGTTGTAAGTTTAGTCTGTATAAACTAAACTATGTTGCGACACTGAAAAAAAACAACGTTAAAAATTGACTTAGTAAATTTACATATATACAACCAGATTAGACACATAAAAATTAAAGATTTTAATTTTAGGTCTTTTAAATACAGCAAATAAGTTGTAAAGATTGTTAAGATAATATAAACTGAATCGATCGATCACAGTTAAAAGGCAAAGTAATGGACAATAGTCAGGTAGCGTAGCAAGTGGAGTAAAGCTGATAGATCCTTCTAGATTTTGTTCCAGCCTGCAACCGCTTTAAGCAGGGCAGCCCACTGTCAGATGCTGCTGGATGGCCTGTTGTAAGTTTAGTCTGAGTCAACTAAACTAGGTGGCGACACCGAAAAAGCAACGTTAAAAATTATGACTTAAAAGTTACATGTACTCAACAATATTGAAAAATACGTAAGTACTAATGATTTCAATTTTAGATCTTTTAAATGTAACAGAAAAAATTGTATAGTTTGTGATGTTATAAATAATAATTGTATTGTAAGTAATACGACAAACAAATGTTTTTCATTAAATATTAATAATAATTGTAACTGCAATACCGCAGGTGTAGTGTATCTAATACAATGTACATGTGGATTGCAATATATAGGAAAAACATATCAAATGTTAAAAACTAGGTTTAGGCAACACATATATAATATACAGCATAATAGTCAAACTATATTTCATAAACATATGAGATTAATAGGACATGATATTAAAAACTGTAAATTATTTATTTTAGAACATATTATTGAAGAAAACATTTCAATATTAAATCAAAAACTATTAGAAAAAGAAGATTTTTGGATTAAAACGCTTAATTCCATGTACCCATTAGGATTGAATGACGTGGTACAAGGAATTGGCAGAAGTAGTATAATACATAATAAACAACTATATTATAATAATCCGGTTAAACGCAAACCAAGAAGTCATGGTGATAAAAGGAATAGGAAAAATAGAGTTAAAAATATTAAAAAAGATATGTATATAAATGAACAATTAGAAATATTAAAACAACTTTTAAGTGATAATAAGCTAAAAGATCTTTATGTAAATATAAGAAGTTTTTCTAAAGATATCATATGTTCAATAAATCAAAAATTAATTAACGACTATGATAGGCTAAGTTGTATAATAGACAGTTATTGTAATACAAAATACTATAATCGTACAATAAATGTTAATAATAACAATAGAAAATATACATTAACCATAAACTTCATTAATAAATGTATAGATAACATAAATATAGCCGGACTTTTAAATAATTCTAAAAGTAAAGAAATAATAGGGTCAGATTTAAGTAAATATATTCCTAAAATAAGGTATAAACTCCTACCACCATTAGGACGAAAAATTTGTAATTATAATAAAGAATTAAAATCAATATGTAACGATAATATTAGAAACATAATGGAAACAGAATGCAATTGTAAAAGTCTTAGTTTTGATAAAATAAATGAACATGTATGTACCCATAATCTAGAATTAATTGAAAATAGTGATTTAAGGAAAATGTTAACAAAAAAGTATAAATATAGATTAAATAATAATTGTGATAAAAATAAAATTTACAATTAATTATATAATGACTTAAATGTTTACTTTGGTAAACTGATTAATAGCGAGCTTGAATACATCTAAGATTAAAATTTGGAAAAATTATATATGATAAAATTATAAAGAAAATGAAAATAACAAACAATTATAAAAGAATCAATTCAGCTAACTGAGTCTACGTATTTAATATAATAAAAAAATTAAATATATAAAAATAGATAAATAAAAATAATAATCTAAGATATTTTATTTAAAATAATAACCCTTTGCCACCACGGGCGATGATAGAGGATCAACGTCATAATATTATTACAATACTACAACGTTAATAGGCAAACATCTACCAAATAAATAATACTAATTCACTGGTCGTTAAGCAGCAATCGGGATGGTGTTTTTAAATGTATGCAAGTTCAAGCATGTAAGAGCTGTTAGCATATATATAAACAGTATTTACAAATACAAGAGGATTCTCGTGTATGACACATAATTCTATTCAAGCAAACTTTCCATGAAAACCGTCAAGAGAAAATATCATTATATATGATCGCTTTCTTTGACTACCAAACTTCCGAATGTTTGGGAATTGAACGGCAGGCGTAAATTTGATATCACTATCTAGTAAGAGTTGCTTCGAATCACAATTCGATACACGCGAACGAAACGAGGCCGTCTCAATGAAGGAGAAACGTTTTTGCAGGATAAACGACACGGGTTGCTCTCTAGTAAGAGAAGCTAATTTCGAAGACGAAACCTTGCGGGACAAGGAAAAGAAAAATTTAAGGAAATTCCATTTTATTCTGTCAATTTGTTCAAAATTCTGAATAGACAAATCCCGCCAAATAGCCGATAACCCATATGTAACCTTTGGGAGAAACATTATTTGAAAATATTTCATGGCTGTAAGATGGTTTGTTGAACGTAAAAGATTGACATACTCATACAAGAAACAACCTTACAAGTAATTATATCAAAATGATTAGTAAAACTCCACTTAGAGGGCAGATTAAAGCCAAGATAGCAGAATTGCGTACACATTAACAAATTCATACAGTCAGAGTTAAAAACATCATTTCGTGATAACCTACCATCCCTCGGAATTTTAACACTTTTGTTTTCGCCAGATTAACCTGCAAACCATTCGCCATACAATACAGTTTTAAGCCTAACCAATGCTGAACTCACATCACCTATTTTTGACGAATATAATATTAGATTATCTGCATATAATAGACAAGAAGAGTAAGTTTCATTTATACATACTGGCAGATCATATACAAATAGACTGATAAAAGTGGGCTAAGAGGGTCATGCTAGGGAACGCCCTTAATTTGTTGAAAGTAATCTGAATATTTTATTCCATCAAAGACTCGGACAAGGTGAACGAATCTGATGTAGTACATGTATGATATAGCCCTTTAGGCTAAGTGCGGTTATTAATTTTCTGATAAGCAAGTCGCTGCCCATGCAATCGAATGCCTTTTTAAAATCTACGAAAACAACGTACAAAGGAAGGTGATTCTAACGAACTTGTTGATCAGCGTTTCTAAGATGGAGACATCACTTGTAGTAGAAAAACCTGGTCGAAAATCATGTTGCTCAATTGGGAGAAAGTTTGATACATAGACTGCAAGTCTAGGGCTTACGATAGTAGCAAATAACTTATATGTTTGACTTAATATTGCGATATCTCTGTAATTATTTAGATTATGAGGATCATTACCACCTTAAAAGAGTATTTTTAGAATCACCTTATGCCACGATACAGGGAACAAATCTCCTATTGAGACCCGATTAAATAACATCATAATAAAATAAATTGAGACTGATCAAATACCTTCAAATATGATCAGCGGTTATACATCATTGCTGTCTGCCTTTCTATTAGGCATGTGTTGCAAAAAGAATTCGATTTCATAGACTGTAAAATATGCATTAAAGTGGTTTAGCTCTCCTAGAGGCCTTAACGATTTACTGAAAGAACTACATTGCTTTTTATATCCAATATTGGAATCATATAAATTACTAAAATGTTGTTTCCAAAGAAAAATGCGTACACTGACAATCGTACTTACTGAATAACGACGAAGATCTAACTACCACGACATACAACGTGCCTGTTCTAGTATTGATATGGGGAAAAATACTAATCCGGAATATGTTTCTATTTTGTTTCAAGTAAAAATTAAGCTTTTTGTTGTTACAATAGCTTGATTAATTTTAAGTTAATAATTGTCGTTGCAAATACAAAAAAGTAAAAAATAAAATTTCTAACGAATTTTTAGAATTCTGAAACTAATTGATATATGAAATTATTTTAATCATGCAACTTTCAATTTGTGCTGGCAGATCAGCACAAAGCCAAAATCAATAAAAACCAGTTTATCAAATAACTTAAAGATTGTATGTAAAGCATCAATGAAAATTTGAATCAATGTAATCAGGCGGACAACGTAACGAAGCGAAACAAACTCTAAAGGAAGAGAAGATCAATGTAATTTGAAAGAAAATAATTATTGCATTCTTTCAAATTAATTTAGGTTAATTTCAATCAATTTTCGTTTTTTAAATCAATTATTATCTGGGAACATTATATTTGTGAATTAAATCAGCTAACTGAGTCTACGTATTTAATATAATTATAAACAAAACAAAACATAATAATGCTAAATCAAAATTTAATAATTAAATAATAAAATTAATAATTGTTATAAGATTTTTTATAATTTATATCAAGTTAAAATAAAAAATTGAAATTTAAAAAGTCATTTTTATGAATTGACTAATAAATAACAGACGTTGTATCAGAATAAGAATTAGAGGTCATCAGGAGGAACTGCTATGCTATCAGGTTTCGGCCCCTAACTCCTCTACCCAACATAGCAGCGGGGCCAAATACATGCTAATGATGTATTTCCTCTGAAATAACTATCTAGTATCTTATTCTAATACAAAGTATATTATTTATTATCCATCCATAAAAATTTGCCACTTAAGAGTTTAAATTTATTCTTTATATTATTGTGTTGATTTATATATTTTACTATTTTCTGCTTGATGTTATTTTTATAGTAACCTAGTTTAAAATATGTATCTATTAAATTATTTAAATGATTTTGAAGAAAGCCAATATCATTACATATTGTTGCAATTCTTAAAATTTCATTATTTAATGTATTATATTTTATATTATATGGTATGCATGAATGCTCATGCAAAAATATGTTTCTTGTAAATTTAAATATGTCATCTTTACGATATAAATTAATAGTAGTTTTAGTTAATGTTAATTTAATGTTCATATCTAGATATACACCTTCTTTATCATTAATATTGGTTTTGTTAAGAATAAGGCTTTCTGGATAAATGTGCTCACTAATTGAATAAAAATTATTAGAATTAAATACACATATATCATCAATGTATCGAAACATATATTTCATATATTTATATTGTTTAGATTTAGTTTTTACACAGTTATGAACAAATTCATATTCTATAAAGCTTAAAAACTAAGTCAGCTATAATTGGGCTACTATTACCTCCCATTGGAACACCTTTTACTTGTCTAAATATAGATGTCCCTACTTTTAAATAATTTTGATTTATCAAAATATTTAAGGATTCTATTAATTCAATTTTATCCATATATTTATATTTATTTGATGGTTTAATTTTTGTTAGATAGGCGTTATAATTATTATAACATATATATGTATATCTTTTTCCGAATATAAGATTAATTAATTTTACTAACGCTTCTTTAATATCTACTAAATCTAGTAGATATTGGATTTTTATGTAATTTTGGATTCCAATATAATATAGGTATAGTTTTATTATCTGATTCAACCTTTATACCCTTTTTATCCATTATAGAACAGTGACTTGTAATAATTGTTTCTAAACTCAACTCACTACGTTCATATGTTGGATTTACATTTAAATCATTAGAATTAACCTCTTTCATTAGTATATCATAATAAAGATTTTTGCATATGAAGACAAAGTTATTACTAGCTTTATCAATAGTTGTTATTATATAATTATCCTTTAATTTAGTAAGTTCTTTATACATATCTTTATTAATTTTATCTTTCCTTTTATAATTGTTTGTTATTTTTATTTTATTTTTAATTTTATCAAATATATAATCTTTCCAAATTTTTATCTTAGATATATTCGAGCTTTCACCATTAATCAGCTTACTAAAGTAATCATTTAAGTTATTATATAACGAATTGTAAATTTTATTTTTGTCGTTGTTATTATTTAATCTATATTTATACCCTTTTGATAGCAGCTTTCTTAATTCACAATTTTCAATTAATTCTAGATTATGGGTACATATATGTTCATTTATTTTATCAAAACTAAGACTTTTACAATTGCATTCTGTTTCCATTATGTTTCTAATATTATCGTTACATATTGATTTTAATTCTTTATTATAATTACAAATTTTTCGTCCTAATGGTGGTAGGAGTTTATACCTTATTTTAGGAATATATTTACTTAAATCTGACCCTATTATTTCTTTACTTTTAGAATTATTTAAAAGTCCGGCTATATTTATGTTATCTATACATTTATTAATGAAGTTTATGGTTAATGTATATTTTCTATTGTTATTATTAACATTTATTGTCCGATTATAGTATTTTATATTACAATAACCGTCTTTTATACAACTCAACCTATCATATTCGTTAATTAGTCTTTGATTTATTGAACAAATGATATTTTTAGAAAAACTTCTTTTATTTACATAAAGATCTTTTAGTTTATTATCTCTTAAAAGTTTTTATAATCAGTATATAATTTTTATATTATATAGTATATAATTGATTTATATATAGTATAAAATACATAAATTCAGTGAGCTGATCTGATTTATTTTCCTGACAAGTTATTGTTGGCCTGTGGACATTGTTTTCACGGTAATATAACATCTGCCAGAAATATTTAAATTGTGCATTATTGGTACGACATTATTATTTTTCTGCTCATTTTTTAGCAAGTTTGATGAATTTGATTTATGTGTATTATAATGAAGAATTATAAATCAACAAAATATTATCAAAATATTAAATTTACAATATATAAATCATAAAGTTATTATTAAAAATTTAAACTATTAAGCGTAAATTTTTATAGATGGATAATAAATAATATTCTTTGTATTCAAATAAGATACACCATATAATCAAATTTCATCAGAGGAAATACGTCATTAGAATGTATTTTGCCCCGCTTCCATGTTGGTCGAGCAATAAATGCCGAAACTTGATACATAGCTGTTTTTTTCTGATGATCTATAGGCTTTGTTTTCCTGTTATTATAACCTCTGTCAGAAATACTTAAACTATTTATTATTTATAGACATTATTTTTCTGCTCATTTTTAAGCAAGTGTGATGAATTTAATTTCAAATTTTGATTTACAAAATATATAAATCATCAAAATATAATAAAAAATAAATTTAAACTATTAAGAGAGAGAAAATTATGGATAATAAATAATATACTTTGCATTAGTATTAGATACACAAGATAATCGAATTTAATCAGAAGAAATACGTCCTTAGCTTGTATTTTGCTCCGCTGATATGCTGGGTCGACCAGTATGGGCTGAAACCTGATATCATAGCAGTTCCTCCTGATGACTTCTAATCCTTATTCTATCGTCTTTTATTTATTAGTCAATTCATAAAAATTGATTTTTATTGTAAATTTTAATAAATTTTATTGTTACAAATGTTAATTGTAGCACCATTACACGAACAGCACTTACCTGATGGCATATCAATAACTTTTCAAATTGGCGAGCTAAGCGAGCCGACAGTTGTATAGTTTTTTTATTGTGTCTTTCTGAATCTGGATTGATATGGATCTGGTTTGATTGTAATCGGTTGAATAATCAGAACTAATGCACGCAAGAACATGTAATTACTTAATAATTTAACTCTTCTGCAACTGTACGAAATACAACGCTAGTTTTATCTGTAAATTATATTTCTTTTTATTTGTGATTTTGAATTTATTTTGTAAATCTTTTACATTTTGTTACTTGTCCCCATCGCTCGTAGCGGCAGCAGGAATTAATAATAAACTTATCAGATAGATATAAATTGTATAAAATTTTATGTGATTATTTATTATTTATAATTATTTATCTTTATTTTTATTTATCTTTATATATACTCTCATATTTGTTTCTGCGTTTCATATTCTTTATGTTTTTCATTCACTGATTTACAATTTGAGAAGTTACGAAATAATTAGGTTTGCTTTGTAAAATAATTTCATTTCTCGCTGATATGTAATTTTTATCTTATAGATATATCCAAATGCTATATTTTTACAGTCTTATTGTATTCATGCTGCTCGTTGTCAAAATAGGAAATTTTACGTTAATGTCAATTGAAACATACAGGATCCCATTTAATTTTGGTGATTATCAACGTGATGTGATTTTATTGCTTTGATCTCTCTAGTCAATTATATTAATAATGCTGAAATGCAATAAAGAACGTAGCAATTAATCTTTATAGTTAGTTTTAAAATTAATAATAATTTTTTAATAAGTTGTTAAATTATTATTATCCTCTTTGTCTCCCGTCGTCAAACCAACTCCCTTCAAATCCTCAGCTGCCAGCTATCCTATCGTGATCTCACCCACTTACGTCACTCGTTCTTCTTTACGGAAACGCTTTCCTTCTCTCGATCGTTGCGTCATCGTCTCTAATATCACTCCTTCCACCTCCTTATATCCACAAGCACGTCTCGACCACGATGTTTCCGCCTTCAGATTCATCCTATCGTCTCTTGTTCCTGCGAATAAATCATCATTTTTCAAGTACATCTTTCCTGTCGCATTCATCCGTCTAAACAAATCTTCTCAATCTAGTCCTTCTAAGCCCTCTCTCCTAAAAATTGTTTTCAAGCATCACTCTCACGCGTCCTCTGTCCTATCTCAACGATTTAAACTCATGCCATCTTCAACCACTCGAATTTTCCCTGATCGCACAACTTCTGAAATCGCTCAACTCTCTTCTGCCTGTATCAAAAAACGACGTCGCAAGGAAAACGGCGAAACATCTCTCACCATCCGAAACATAATCCGAAATTTTCAAGTTGTCCACACCCGCCCAAATATTCGATAGCGCTCCATCTCCCTTATGTATCTTCTTCGCTAGACACTTTCACCACCACACACGATTTCCGCCTCGGCCTCCTCAACACTAGATCTATTCTCAATAAATCCGTCTTATCCACAATCTATTTACCAAGCAATCCATCGATCTCTTCTGCCTCACCGAATTCTGGCACTCCGATTCCGATGACCTTTCCATTCGCCGTATGTTCTCTGCCAGTTGCTCACTAGTCAAATCCGCCGGCCCCCTCAGCTCACCCCCTTCTAAATTCTCTAATCATGGCGGCATCGTCGCATTCGCCCGTCACCCTGCGTCTCTTCGCAAAATCACTCCTTATTTCAGTTGCTCTTTTGAATTGCTCACTTGTCGTTCTTCTAGCCCGATCACTTTAGATCTCGCCATTGTATACCGTCCTGGTTCATAAGCTCCTACATATTTATTTTTTACAAACCCGCTGACCTCTTTTCTCATTGTTCTTTGTCCTCAATCCCTTCACTCGTTTTAGGCGACTTCAACATCTGCCTAGACCGCCTCTCTTCCACCGATTCCATCCGGTTCATCAACATTCTATCCAACTCCAATTACAAACTCATCTCCACTGCCCCAACACATATCTTTGGCGGGCCACTCGACATCATCGCTGTCCCGGATCGTTTTGCTGCATACACATCACTGTTCATCTCCGTTCCTGGTATATCCCATCACTTTCTCGTCACCCTTGATCTTACTTCCAATCACTTCCCGCTTCATACATTTACCATCCTTCGTCGCCCTTGGAGAAACTTGACCTACCGCTTTTTCGCTTCGCCTTACTTAAATCGTATCCTTCTTCTCACACAATAGCATAATCCTCTCCACACGATATTGCCTTTCTTTTCGACTCTGAACTCACATCCATTCTCAATCTGCTCTTGCCGTTCAAGCCTCACACTCACCATCGCTTGCACCGTAACCCATGGTTTGACATCAAATGCCTAATCTCAAAGCGTTGAATCTGTCATGCTTTTCGAGTCTATCACCGCTTTCTCAGACGTGATATCCGCTCGCTCACTCTGTATCTCCGTGATTCCTATCTTGATCTTCGCCGGTCTTATACCCACATATTACGTACCAACTGCAACTGCTGGCATAATAAAATCAACACTTTATTAAACTCTAAGTCTATATGGCATACTTTTAACTCATGCCATTCTCGCGACTCTCCGTCTTGTAACATCAACCCCCATGATTATTCGTTATTTCTTCAAACCAAAGCATTCACTTTGCTCTCTCTCACAACCCTGTCTATATTCCATCTCACTGCTACTCGCCCTGCCTCATCCTCCAGGAACTCTTTCATATTCTCCCTGTCTCACCTGCCGAAGTATCATATGTCCTCATGTTCTTGCCCAACTAAACCTCACCTGCCGATTCCCAACCTACCCCTATACTTAAATCTATGTGCTCATCGATATCCCTTTCCTCACCACCTTGTTTACCTCGTCCATCCGCAGTCGTATATTTCCATCACACTGGAAATCCACCATCGTTCGTCCCCTCCTTAAAAAACAATCACTCGAACCCTCACTTCATTCTAGCTATCGCCCCATTACACTTCTCCCTACTCTTTCCAAGCTCTTAGAGCGCCTTATCTTAATACAGATCAACTTTTATCTATCTTCATCTAATCTGTACCATCTTTACCAATCCGCTTCCTGCACCAATCACTCCACAGAAATCGCATGCATGAAAGTTTACAGCGATCTACCCATTTCTCGTGACAAGGCTCAATATATTGTTCTCATGTCCCTCGACCTCTCATCCGCCTTCGACATCGTCGACCACTCCATCCTCCTTTCTCGCCTTCGTGTTGATTACGGTTTTTCTTCCTCCTCCGTAGAATGTTTTGCCTCATATCTATCCGACCGTTCTTTTCGAGTCTGTTCAAATTCATCACTCTCTCCTCCCATCCCTATTTTGTGCGGGATCCCACAAGGTTTAGTCCTAAGACCCGTGCTTTTCTCCCCACTCTAATTGGCGATCTCTCTCCGTTTATCAAACCTTACTCCTTTAACGTCATGCAATACGCCGATGACATCCTCATATATGCACATGCACCCGCCCATCGCATACACGATATCACAATTTCTGCCTCCAACTGTCTTTCTTCCATCTACAAACCTCTCTCCCATCTTCGTCTCGTTCTAAACCCAGACAAGTCTAAAATAATGTGGATAATCCCCCGTCGACCTAACATATCTCCTACCCCTGTATCTTTTGCATCATCAATAATTCCCGTAGTCCACAATCTCACTTTATTAGGATTTAATTTCGATAATCACCTTTCCCTTAAACCCTTCGTCTGCGACAAGGTTCGCTCGTCTAACTTAATTCTCCGTGACATCCGCCGTATCCGCCCCCTTATCGATATCCGTTCTTATATGTCTTTTTTTCATCGCTTCTTTTCACTAAAATCGATTACTGCCTCAACCTTTTCGCCAATTCTCCAAAATCCATCATCCTACCCCTACAACGCGTCATCAACTCCGCCGTTCGAGTACTCATACGTCCTAGCCGCTTTGACTACACATCCACATATCTTGCCCAACTCTCCTAGCCTACCATCCACATCCGCATCAAACTCCGCCTTCTCGTAACTTTTCGTCTCATCGCTGTCGGCTCCCAATCGTTCATCAACCTCTCTTTCTTAGACGACACTCATCCCACCTCTCTATCACTGCGTTCTAATTCCTTCTTACTCTCCGTTCCCAATTACTCTAACAACTACGGTCTTCGATCCTTTCTCGTCGCCGCCTCACTCGCCTGAAATCAGCTTCCACTCGACGTCCGCCGCGCTCCCTCCTTTATTGCATTCAAATGCCGTCTCCGTACCCACATCCTCGAAACATCATTTAGATTTTGTTGTGGTCATGTAAGCGTGCACTAACGCGCATTTGCCACGTAAAACTAAACTTTTTTATTCATTGTTATTAATTAAATCAGCTTAGGACTCACTTAACGTACTCTCTAACGTTTGTGTATCACATTGACTAGAAATTAATATGATTGACCAAGCTAAGGTCATCAAATTCAAGAATTGATGTCCTTCATATTTGTCATCGTTATGATTACTTCATATCAGCAACTGCGCCCTATAATTCTCCCTTCAATGTACTAAATGATGTACCCTATTCACGTCACGACGGACGTTGCGCAAACAGCTAGACCGCAAATGTAATAACATATAAAAATAGATTCAATTTTATGCAGTATTTAAATAGCTAATTTAATGCAGTATTCTGGTTCATTTTTCTGCTGACTACTGGTCATTATTTCTGCGTTAATGCAGAATCCTAAGCGATAATTAAGGTCTATATAAAAAATGAATTATTTTTACGTGGCAAATGCGTGCTGGCACACGCTTATATGACCACGAGAGAAAAATGTGTCGAGAAGGTGGGATCGGAGGAGGTATTTGAATGTGATAAAGGATGGAGCGCGGCGGACGCCGAGATGGAGCTGATTCAAGAAGATGGGGCGGCGACGAGGAATGATCAGTGACCGTAGTTATTAGAGTAATTGGGAACGTGGTCAGAGGGAATGACTGGAAACCAGCGATAGAGAGGTGGGGCGAGTGTCGTCTAAGAAAGGGACGTTTATGAACTATGGGTAATCGACATCGATGAGACGAAAAGTTACGAGATGGCGGAGTTTGATGCGGATGTGGATGTGTATGGTGGGTCAGGATAGTTGGGCAATATAGTGGATGTGTGGTCAAATCGACGGAGACGTAGACGCACTCAAAAGACGGAGTATAAGTTCTCCTTGATGCAATACGGATATTTTAACACCTAAGTGATGGTGTAGATTTAAAAAATCGTTCTATAAAACGTGATTCTCCCAATTCCTATCAACAACTGTATCCCTACTTACACGTATTCGGCCTTGCTCTTTCTTCATATCTCGAAGACTTACATTTATCTCGAACTGCAGATATGTTCTGCCACTTAAACTACGCTGTTGTTTAAAAACCCAAGCTCGATCCGGAATTCTTTTTTTACACCGCCCCTTTATTCAGTCTAGTCGGAGAGAGTCGAAATAAATTAGACGTCAATAATATTGCGTGCATTACTGCACTGATATCAATTCCTTACAAAATTACAACTCAACGTGTATCTGCATATATCGCCGCAACAATCTATGTAGATAAATATCTTCGTTTATTCACATATTCACAACTTCAATGTTTAAATCTACAAATTAAATCAGCTAACTGAGTCTACGTATTTAATATAATTATAAAATAAACAAAACATAATAATGCTAAATCAAAATTTAATAATTAAATAATAAAATTAATAATTGTTTTTAGATTTTCTATAATTTAAATCAAGTTAAAAAAATAAAATAAAAAATAAAATTTAAAATAAACGTCATTTTTATGAATTGACTAATAAATAACAGACGTTGTATCAGAATAAGAATTAGAGGTCATCAGGAGGAACTGCTATGCTATCAGGTTTCGGCCCCTAACTCCTCTACCCAACATAGCAGCGGGGCCAAATACATGCTAATGATGTATTTCCTCTGAAATAACTATCTAGTATCTTATTCTAATGCAAAGTATATTATTTATTATCCATCCATAAAAATTTGCCACTTAAGAGTTTAAATTTATTCTTTATATTATTGTGTTGATTTATATATTTTACTATTTTCTGCTTGATGTTATTTTTATAGTAACCTAGTTTAAACGTTGACGGACAATTGCGGCTATAGCCGTCAAAGCGAAGTTCACAATGTGGCATGACTGCTATAGCCGTCCAAAACGAAACGGTCGTTTTTAGACACTACGGCTATAGCAGCACAAATGTGCACTTACTGGCGTATACGTAGAAGCATAGTGTCGTGTTTTGAAAACATCTTTTTAGGTTGAAGTTCATATTTCACCTGTTATACGAGTTGCAGATTCAGTATGCACGTGGTTGTGAAGGGAGTAGTGCGATCGTGTTTTCTATTGAATTTATAGTTCTTATTGATACGTTTAACGATTATTTAATGTATTATATTTTATATTATATGGTATGCATGAATGCTCATGCAAAAATATGTTTATCGTAAATTTGAATATGTCATCTTTACGATATAAATTAATAGTAGTTTTAGTTAATGTTAATTTAATGTTCATATCTAGATAGACACCTTCTTTATCATTAATATTGGTTTTATTAAGAATAAGGCTTTCTGGATAAATGTGCTCACTAATTGAATAAAAATTATTAGAATTAAATACACATATATCATCAATGTATCGAAACATATATTTCATATATTTATATTGTTTAGATTTAGTTTTTACACAGTTATGAACAAATTCATATTCTATAAAGCTTAAAAACAAGTCAGCTATAATTGGGCTACTATTACCTATCATTAGAAATACCTTTTATTTGTCTAAATATAGATGTCCCTACTTTAAATAATTTTGATTTATCAAAATATTTAAGGATTCTAATTAATTCAATTTTATCCATATATTTATATTTATTTGATGGTTTAATTTTTGTTAGATAGGCGTTATAATTATTATAACATATATATGTATATCTTTTTCCGAATATAAGATTAATTAATTTTACTAACGCTTCTTTAATATCTACTAAATCTAGATTTGTATAAAGCGTGCTAAAATCGTATGTATTTATATTTTAAAAATTTATTCCTTTTGTCTGTTCTAAAAATTCTTTTGTAGAATTAATACTGAAATAGTGTTTTATACCAGTATTAATTTCGATTACCTTGCAATATTTTTTAAAATGTGCTTTAATTACTTTAAGTATTTTATTCATATAGACAGAAAGTGGTTTTAATGTACATTTAAACGCACTACATATGAACCTAGGTTTTATTGGATTTTTATGTAATTTTGGATTCCAGTATAATATAGGTATAGTTTTATTATTAAAGCAATGAATTTTTTCCCAAATCCGAGAGGAGAGTAGTTTTAATAAATTTTCAGCCTTAGCATTATTAATATTTAATATTTTTATTATTAATTATCTCTATTAAATATTTTTATTATTGATTATTTTGATCACGATAGTAATCCTCTTTTCTTTTTTGTTAGAAAATTTATAAATTAAATATTTAATTATTAAAAAATTAATTATTTAAATAATTAATTATTACAATTTTCTTTTAATAAAAATATGTGTTAATATCAATAAATTAGACGAATGTGATATATTGTACTCTGGACATAAGTGAATTTAAAACGTGATTTTCGTATTCACGGTAGGTAAGCATAACAATCTGCGAATATGGAATTGTAGAATATCTTAATATATCACAGTGCGAAAATAACGAACGATAACTTTTTCCCTTGACTTTGAGTTCTGATAAATTCTATTTTTATGATAAATATTCTGTTTGTAATTGTTTATAGAATGGAACCAAATAAACGACAATTTATTCGATAAAAAGGTCCAATTCAATATTTCAATAGCTGCTGCTATAATCATTAGGAATTTATCGGGAACTCTATCATCAAGTTCCCGAATGAAGGAGAATAAATTCTCGTTCATTCGGTTTCATTCTATAAACAATTACAATTAAAAGAAACAAATTGGATTTTTTTAAAACAATTCTGTTTGTATTTTTTCAGTTAACTGTTGACTTTGAAGCTTATTAGATGAATATATTCTAAATAACCTAATGTCCCGAATGTCCTAACTTGAATAACCTAAACATTCTGATGACTTCTAATTCTTATTCTGATGCAATGTCTGTTATTTATTAGTCAATTTATAAAAATGACGATTATTTTAAATTTCAATTTTTTATTTTAACTTGATTTAAATTATAGAAAATCTAAAAACAATTATTAATTTTATTATTTAATTATTAAATTTTGATTTAGCATTATTATGTTTTGTTTATTTTATAATTATATAACAATACGTAGACTCAGTTAGCTGATTTGATTTGCTATATTATTTTAGATTATATGATAACAAAGGGTGTTATTTAATTCCTTATTTCGACTCAGCGTTAGGTATAAGTTGCTAACAACCGATATTTATTAATAATGTCGCTAGGGCGTTGTGCGTCTTGTAGTATTGTAAATGATTTGAGTGTGTTGTTATTTTGTATAACGACACGCTACCACTACTTATCGTAATTGTTTTTACCCATTTAAATATAAGGCGTATGATGTTTTACTGCGCAGTTGTACCACCGATCAGCTAGTCACGTCAATTATATATATACCGTTAAAGTAATGTTCAAAGTTGTAAAGTAATAATAGTATATATTAATAAAAGCTGCTTTTATTAATTTGTCTGTAAATTACGTTTTTTGACAAAACATTATGTTTGTTTGGTCGACCGCGATGCTCTTCGATTACTGTAGAAATGTGATAGTATTGGGATGTTAAATAAACTGTAGTTTATTTGTAAAAAGTTTACGTAATTGGAATTCCGATCGTATCGTAGTATATTGGCCGCAAAAAAATCAGTATTTTGTCTGATTTTAGTAATATAATTAACACGTGGCCTTTACCGGTACGATATATCACGTTTACTTGATTATTAAATTGTTAGGAGGTTACTTTTCATGTTAAAGAAAATGGAACCGACAGTTCCATTAGAGTGCTACTAGATTATATAATCCTATTTTATGCTAGTTCCTACCTCACATTTATTAACAGGTAGGAATACATGGAAATGGAATAGAACAGGATGGTGATCCATAACCGCAGTTTATAGGCGAATAGCTAGAATGATGGCATGGCTGTTGAGCGCATGATGAGAAGCAATCACCACACGGAGAACATTGCGATGACATACACTGGCCGTCGAAGCCATTAGGAGCACAACAGTAGCAATTGCAGTGACCTCCTTGTTGTCCACAATTTGGGCAGCATGAAGGAGATGGTGACGAACAGCATTGATGTCTACAGCTCGGCGGTACTCTTTGACAGTGATTTACAACTTCATCGGGTGGCTGAGGACCCATAACCTGCCTAGTCCTTATAACCATTGGAGGTTTGAACGGTTTCTCGAATATATTATGTATAATCCTTTGTTGGGGTTGCATACAGTATGTACGGTCGAGAACGTCCGGATTAGGTGTTGGCAAGCGGTATCTGCAGATTACATTCCTTGGTGGGGGAGGTCCGACATGGATCACTTGGCGGTAAACCTTGCTGCAGTCGTTAGAACATGAGCAATTTAGGATATTACAGTGACATTTGCAACATCCGCCACTGGAGATTCCATGACCACCACAGCAGTCATTGAAACAACACCCTCCGTTTCCACAGCATGATGAGTTACACTGGTAGCAATTGCGACCACAGAATCCGGACCCTACTTCAGGTTGAAATTCGCGGTTGCTTGGCGATGAGCAAGTGTCCGAGAATTCGTTTAGCAAATCATCATCACAATCGAAGCTGTGCAAGCCAGATGGAGATACGCGTGGGTAATTATTAGTTATATCATGTACCATTTCGTTGTTATTTCCGTGTTTTCTGAAATGTGTAACAAATACAGTTATATAATAGAAGAAATATTGCTTATTAAAAAACAAGTAAAATTATGATTTATCACAAGTTAGAAGTGTTTCCGCTTATGTTTGTAACTTGCTGAGGAAAATTAAAATACTTGTAAATCCATATTTGATTTGTAATAAATTTGATTTAATAAATACAATAAATCGGTGTAGTTATGTTTATATGTTAGCATAGTTATGAGTTGATATATCTGCTTTTATCTATGAAGTATCATTAACTGGCACATTAAGTTTGGAATATAAACTACGACTGTACAGATCGTGTACTCATGTCTGATAAACGAGTGTGCATATATTAAACACTGTCTATTAAATTTAATACACAGCGATAAACGCTTTTTTATTTCGATTTAGTCATAATTCCCAATAGTCCTACACAAGACTTTGACACCTGTAATTTTAAAAAAGAAAAAGTTTACAAATATAAGAAAAATCAAAAATCTAGTTTAATTGTGTTTTTAAGACCGGTAAGAAATTCATGAATGCCAACCAACCGTTCGTTATAATATTTCCAAACAATTTTAATCATCATACCCTGATCAACGCATCCCTTCTTCTTTTTTACGTGCTTCACCATTAATCAGCCTAGAAAACCCGATATTATTATTCTCCTCTCATTCCATATAACCTTATTATTATCACCTTAAATTATTCTTCTCCTCTCATTCCCTCTTCCACTTTCCCCTTTTTCCATATCACCTTCTCCCAATTCCCCGATTTTCTCAATTTCACTTTTACCCCTTCTCCTCTTCCCTTCTTTCCATTCCCCTTCACCCGTCCCAATCATCCCATCCCCTCTCACCCCTATTCCCTTCCCTCTTTTCTCTTTTACTCCTTCCCCTCAGTCCTTCCTCTTCTTTCCTTCTCCTTTCCCTTCCCCTATCACCCCTATCAGCCCTACTTACTATTTTCTTCCTATTCCCCTTTAACCCATTCCTTCAGTTATTTCAGTTGTAATTCGTAGATTTTTGGATATCACATGTAGCTACCGACAACACTAAACTCTGGAGCTCCATTTATAATCAATCTCACAGTACACCTTTTATTGGATCATTTCCAATACACCTTCTCTGATTTCGTTTTTCTGCTAGAGTGAAAAAATGTAATAATATACTGACACTGGAGAAGAGTTTCTGTCTTACTTCTAATCCAACTAATTGGAACCATATTTAAGTTTAAAATTTTGTATGGCTATTGGGAATTCGGACTGTCATGAATACACCTAGCAAGCATTTGTTTATTTATGTTTAGTGTATTTATCAACAAACATTTGTTTATTTATGCGTGGCGTTTTGTATTATTATTTTATTTTTTACTTTTACTCTTTTGTCATTTGAATGATCACAGAGATTGTTCTTCGTGCGTTAAAACACAATCATTTTCTTTTTTAAGGTACAACCTGCTTACAATTTGTTTGCTTCTGATAGCAACAATTCGTTGAGCTTTCCTTCATAAGAAATTCATTCCTCTCCTAATTCATGCAGAAGTTGAAGCAATGACTTATTAGAAAGAAAACTCTACCTTCTACGAGTATTACACGCTCGCCGTATTTAGATTTCTGGCCATGCGAATGATATCTGAATATGGAATTGACAGTTTTGTGAACACATGTTGGAATTAAATTGTTAAAAACGCACATGTTCTCGAAATACCGCTCGATCATATCGCAGAAAAAGTTCATTCTCACAATGTTCATTCTCGTATATATATCCCTCGTTGTGCTAGTAGATGCGAACATATATTTTCCTTCAATAAACCTTATTCGACTTAGAGCCGATAGTGTCACTGATAGCATTTTGTCTAATGAGTTTTCACCTCCAACTTGACTAGAAAATGATTGTTTTAAAACACAAAGAACAAAGTCTGCAATTATTCGAATGCATAGTTAGCCATCTTTAGACATTATATTTTAATATTTTATAATGTTGCCCATTCTTGAACGTTTAATTTTAATTTGATATCCATTTGCGAAAACCTAAGTCAATTAAATTATTTTTAAACGATAATAATAATTATTAAAAAAATTATCATAAACAAGTAACTAAAGTTACCATTAACTAAAGTCACCATTAACTGAAGTTATCATTAAGTGAAGTGACGGAACCCATTTGAGAAAAATCCATTTATATGTAAAAAGAATGCTTTGTTTGTGTTTAAAAATTATAAAAAAATAAAAAAAGTTTATTTTTACTTGCTAATATTTTGTTTTTGGTGTCTAGAACATGTAAAACTATGTTGCTATATTATTTATTGTGAAAGTATCTAACGTTCTTAATTGTTGCTTAATTATTGTTTAATTTTTAAATAAGAGAATCCATTTACCAGTGAATGAGAAGTACAATGAATTTGTGATTAGTTTCATTCGAAAAAATCATTTAGTTAATAATATTTTTAATTTCACTTATTTTGCTATTTAAAAGAATCAAGTTTTGCTATTAAGTTATACTTAAGCACAGTATCTTCATAATTCGCATAAATTAACTATATATATCACAACATTATTTAGCAACATTGATTTAGCACGTATAAGCTGAACGGATTATTTAGATAAAATTACTTGAAACATCATCATATAGAAGAATCGCTGATGAATTATAAAGGTGTAAAATACATTCATTTTGTACGAATCATATTAAATTTTAAATATTATTAGTTCTGATTTATCTATCGAATCCAAGTACCGTTATTGAACAAATAGATTTAAGTCATCAGACAGATTATAAATGTGCCTTAAATTTGCAACTCATTTGTATTTTTGATACAAAATTGTGGTCTACTGTATGCTTTACAATATACTACTATACTCTTGTATTGCTGCCAAGCTTCAATACACAATAAAACAGATAAACCGTGTTCTACTTTAAATCAAATGTTATGAACATAAATATGATTGTTCTCATATACGCTAGTGGCTAATTAATTATCCTGCTTTAAATAGTATTATAGATAGCAAAGCAATAGGTACAGATCAAAATCGATATGACGTGCTTAATTGTCGTACGTTAAAGCTTTATAAATAAATGTATATAATAACTTAATTTATAACGTAATGTAATAAAATTAATGAATATAAATAATTAATTCATAATATTATGTAACTTATATCGTTCAGAATTACATTCGGGTCAAATTTAATCTTTCTATGGCGGTCATCCCCGAGAAAAATTACACAATTTGTTTTTTAACTAATATTTCGGCTGTCCGAGAGCCCTCTTCAAATGATTATATTATAACTATACATATATAGTTTCAGATAAATGTAATTAATAACAATTTTACAGTGTATATATTAAAGAAAACTACTACTACCTTTAATGCAAAAGAAAGTAAAGAAAACTTAGCTTACTTGATAAGGAAAATGGCAAAATATAATTTTTGCTTGAATCGAGCAAAATGATTTCAAAATGTTGCAATTTCACCTGTTTTGCCAATATATACTTGGGTTGGCACTGCTGCTACATAAATTCAGTAGTTAGTGTTTTATGAGATGTGTATCCTTCTCGATACAATAGCACCCAATGATGCTACACTGACTGCCGCAAGTCTGACGTATCCTTGAATTTCTGAAACGCAGGAATACTCAAGTCACAAGGTCGACTACTCTATCAAAGGCACCCCTTTATGCGCCGCAATTTCACCAGTGTAGTGAACCATTTTTACCATAAAGTGACAGTGTTTCCATATGAGGCGTGCACTATATTTAAATAATGGAGGAAGATGGCAGTCATTTGCAAATGTCGTTTGTTTGTTTGTTTTTCAATTGTCACTATGACTATTATTCTCTGTTCAGTATATTTGTATTACAATTTTGTTGCCAGCCGTGAAACAATCTTCATCTATCTTGGTAGTTGATGCCGTTAGCATAGGGTTCCGTCCTTACATACAGGTTGTCAAAAAATAAATAATATATATGTATCATATTGAATGATACATTTAATAACACAATTTTCGACACTAGTCAACATTGGACTGTCACATTGAGTGGAATTTTGTTGAATTACATTTGTAAAATTCTTAGGCCATATTATGTACCTGAGCTTATGCATATTGTAGATTACTGTGCAATAAATATCTTTAAAACTACTTAGTCCACCATTTAAAGACGGTATGTGTATTACAAAAATAATTAATTTATAATTGTTTCTGCTCAATTGAAAAGCAATATCAATCGAATGAAATTTAAATTTATGTTCAATATTTCGACATAACAAATCAATGCATCTGTGATGTTAACAAGAGCCAATTTAGATTTAATATTCTTTACTGCTCAAAATAGTTGTTCTGGATGCTTTACAAATTTTGTGATGACAGCCATTTTTTGACCATGTGATCAATAAGTGTCTGATAGGGGGTTCATTGTTTTTATAAACAACGAAATGAAATGCATAAATTAATTAAAAAAATAGCATCATTATATATTTCGATTTTATTTTTGTCATCAATTACAATCAATGCACATAGTTTTCAATCATGGTACGATTCTCATGTATTTTCTTTAAGCATTTTATTTAAAGTAAAAACTTTAAATAAAGATAAATCTTATAAATTAAATTTTATTTTAATTATTGATGAGAATAGCACTCAATTATAATATTAACAATGTTATCACTTTATTCTGCTAAGGGAATAACTCAATTACTAAAAAGAACGAAACAAATTCCTCATTCGTGGAAATCGCCTCTTGCTCACTGGTAAATTCAAACATTGATTAACATTACCTTTCCTTATTGACAAATTTAAGCATAAATGATCATCACCTTATCTTACAAACTAGTCATAAAGGCAGCGAAATACCCTAAATAAAACAATGAACAATACTGTATAGTTACGTAATTTTATATCTTTTAAAGATGACTCACTCTATTGTTGTTAATATCTGTTAATAGTTCGCAAAAAGTTAAATAATAAAACTTTTACTTTCAAAATATTTTTTATGTTGTTAATGAATTTTCGTATTGTTATTTGCAAGCCAAGGAAATTCGCTTTTCATTTTTTTAAATTCGCTTTTCATTTTTATTTCCACCGTGGGTTGCGTATTCCAATTCTCTAAAAAGAATTAATCCAGTTTTTTAAATACCAATCCAATATACTCGGATTAAATTAGTAATATTTTTTATTAGAAACCTAGTGCTTCCCAGCTTATTTTTGACTCTTGATACGCTAATATGTAATATGCATGTTACATACTCAGATAGGATCTAGAAGCGATTATTCTCATTAATACTGTTTTTAAACAGTCATTATGAAAAGTTATCCAGTTTTTAAACAGTCATTATGAAAAGTCTTTTACTGTCCTTTTTAGTTTTATTGACCATTTCTTTCAGTTTTATTGACCCTTTTCAGTTTTATTGATCCTTTCTTTCGGTTTTATTGACCCTTTCGTTCAGTTTTATTGACCCAATTGAACATGTATGAAAAAATTTAATCTATAAATTAAATAAATATTTTTTAAAGATTTTATTTTTAAATAAAATCAAAGACGTGCTATTGATTTTTCAACCATATGTGCATACGATCAAAGTAACACACCATTCTAAAAACTCCATTTCTAAGAACTTAATCAATTGTATTGATAAGTATCTCTCTATTAGCTAAGCCTTCTCTTTGTCCAACCATTTATTTTAAACAAGAAAATAAGTCTTCAATTAAATTCAATTGAGGCAAATAAGGCGGTAGAAACTTTAGTATGCAGTTTTTCCTTAAGAATGCTTCTCTTACTTCTGCTGTCTTATGGATCGAAGCATTATCCATTACAATGTATTTTCGATTTCCAGAGGGTTATGAAGGTAATTTTTGTTCTATAAACTCGAGAATATCCAATGATTTAAAACTTCCACTTATTTGATATTCAAGAACGCATTCTTTAGTGATAGCGAATAATATTGATATGTTTGTACCTTTGGAATTTGGTACATTTATGTAACATTAAATAGCACAATTTGGTACATTTATGTAACATTAATTAAAGCACACTTTAAAAAATATTGCAAGGTAATCGAAATTAATACTGGTTTAAAACACTATTTCAGTATTAATTCTACAAAAGAATTTTTAGAACAGACAAAAGGAATAAATTTTCAAAATATAAATACATACGATTTTAGTACGCTTTATACAAATCTAGATTTAGTAGATATTAAAGAAGCGTTAGTAAAATTAATTAATCTTATATTCGGAAAAAGATATACATATATATGTTATAATAATTATAACGCTTATCTAACAAAAATTAAACCATTAAGTAAATATAAATATATGGATAAAATTGAATTAATAGAATCCTTAAATATTTTGATAAATCAAAATTATTTAAAAGTAGGGATATCTATATTTAGACAAGTTAAAGGTATTCCAATGGGTGGTAATAGTAGCCCAATTATAGCTGACTTGTTTGTTAAGCTTTATAGAATATGAATTTGTTCATAACTGTGGAAAAACTAAATTTAAACTGTATAAATATATGAAATATATGTTTCGATACACTGATGATATACGTGTATTTAATTCTAATAATTTTTATTCAATTAGTGAACAAATTTATCCAGAAAGCCTTATTCTTAACAAAACCAATATTAATGATAAAGAAGGTGTATATCTAGATATGAACATTAAATTAACATTAACTAAAACTACTATTAATTTATATCGTAAAGATGACATATTTAAATTTACAAGAAACATATTTTTGCATGAGCATTCATGCATACCATATAATATAAAATATAATACATTAAATAATGAAATTTTAAGAATTGCAACAATATGTAATGATATTGGCTTTCTTCAAAATCATTTAAATAATTTAATAGATACATATTTTAAACTAGGTTACTATAAAAATAACATCAAGCAGAAAATAGTAAAATATATAAATCAACACAATAATATAAAGAATAAATTTAAACTCTTAAGTAGCAAATTTTTATGGATGGATAATAAATAATATACTTTGCATTAGAATAAGATACTAGATAGTTATTTCAGAGGAAATACATCATTAGCATGTATTTGGCCCCGCTGCTATGTTGGGTAGAGGAGTTAGGGGCCGAAACCTGATAGCATAGCAGTTCCTCCTGATGACCTCTAATTCTTATTCTGATACAACGTCTGTTTTCTGTTAGTCAATTCATAAAAATGACTTTTCAAATTGATAGCACCAAAGTTACCCTACATATTTTAAAAAGCAATTGGATAATTTGCGATTACTCAATGCCATGCCATGCAATATTATATGCATCAGTGACAATCCTTGACAGAGTTTGTCTAATCAAATATTAGAGACATACTTTGTTATTACGCATCACAGATTAGTGATCAAATGTTATGAACGACCAACTGACAGGCTGGCACTGCAGGTCTAATGGCTACTTTAGCATTCATTGCACTTTATACCGTTGGAAGTTAGCCGCGAACTGTGCTGAGTTTGGTTTTTTAGTGCAATCAAACTCAACAATATCTCATTCAACGTCTTACTTGCCTTGCACGACAATCAATGCCATGCAAGCCAGTGAGACCTTGAACGGCAAGTCAAATGAAATTTTTTTGTGAATATGATCACCGGCCACATATTGCGTATTAAGATTCTCGGAGAAATAGCACCGAGTAAATTGTGTTAAATTAAGAGAATTATGACCCGATGATTATATTTTAGAGAATAAAGAGTTGAGTTTTTGTTGTCTTTTCAAATATAATATCTACACTGTTTCGCAAATAAATCATTTCAATAAGGTAACAGTATTGAAAATTGTAATGTTCATCTACAAAGCTACTATGAATAAATAATTTAAATATACAATTGTTTATAAACAACAAGAAATTAAAAATGTAGTTGCAATATTTTATTACAGGTAACATTTTTAAATGAAATTTTCCAATCAAAAAGAAAATGTCAATTATCGGACAAAAATAAAATAGTCGTTCGCAATACTAAACTATTATTACAATGTGTTAGTTCAAATTTGTTGATTTGCATTTGCTTTTTTGACAAAATTGAAATCTTTGACACATTTTAGCGCTTTGAACAAGGTTGTCTAGTATGCAATGCCCTAAAGTATTATAGAACAGTCCAATTACAATTCATCGGTCATTTCTTAGCAACTTATAATCCTAATTAGTTATTTTCTGTTATTACATTGTAAATAAACAACATAACCGGATTGTTCACTATTGTAAGTCGAGTTATGCGGTGCGTGCGCACCCTAAAACTCTATTTCCGTAGTGCTTAGACCGTTAATAAATACTCACACGAATTGCTCTGTAATTATTCCTCTGCAAATTGTATCCCAAATATAACATTTTCGTTTCTCGATTATCATTGTATTTTCCATATTCGCAATTTGCGCCTCATGAATTTTATAGCCTCGACAATTTGTTCATTAAATTGTTTGTTCTAGCCGCACCATCTGTTCATTAAATGATTATTGAATCTATAGGCAGAATACGTCCTGATGGTATGTCCCATTGTATTTAATATAACAAACCAAAATGAATCTACAACCGAAAATAATGTATATAATTTTTTTGAATATGTTCCATATATCATAATTATTCTCTATCTGTACGTGTGTGCCATATGGATTGCACGTAATATAGTGATAATTTTCTATTTTTATTGCTCGTAACAAGTTTATTTCACAAGTTCTTACGCGAATCAAAATTGCACAATACATTTTGACGCAATCTTGTAGTAGCTATATATCTAATTTACATATTGGGTTGTTTCGTTATGTAACGACGGGTTTAATCACTAATCACAGTAAGCTACCTGATAGGATTAATTTTCTAACCTAAGAAATAAAAATAAAATCATTTGTAATAATTGAATTTTTAAATTATTTATTTCTTCGAATCGTCTTTGTTTTTGCTTTCACTTTCGATATGCTTTGGACAGGTGATCGATTTATATATATCATCTTTCGTCGCATTATATATTATTTCCTAATCTCAGATGTCAACACTGTATCGTAGGTTTTTAGTAGAGACTAAAAACAAAGAGTTTCACTGTCTTAACAAATGTCTAACGCATTTATTTTCACGCACATCCTATTTTCTGATAAATTATTGTCGTGCTTTTGTCTCCTCTAGTTTTGTCGTGTCTGGATGGTAAGCAACATAAAATGTCCATCAATATTGGTAATTGCTCACACATAAATTAAAAAAATCGAATTCTTGGTTGAATTACAGAGATTGCGAAGCAGTCATCAGGTCGGTTTAGTAATCAGACAATCAATATGGGATTTTATACGAGTAGACATTTATTCTAAATATTGGGTTAAATATTCTCGTATTTACTACTCAATCTAAACCATCATTTGCAGTAGGAAAGTTCTTAAACATAAGTAGTTGTATTTTTTTGTAATATAATATAAAAAAAGTCCTATTATAATCTAAATAATTCCTATTATATATGAAAATCGATTATGATCTAGTTCTTATTATAATTTTAAACGCTAACTTTGACTATTTAATAAAAAACATACAAAATCATTCACTGTACCCGGGGTTCAGTGGGATTTGCATGTCCATGTATATCCACAATGTTATTACCTTTAAATATTAAAGGTCCTTTAAAAGGATAAAGAATGAGTATGTAAATATTTGTAAATATGTGTAAATATATACACATCCGTAATGTGTTGTCTTCCTTAAAAATATCAGGTGTACTGTTACGGATAATCGTGTCATATATATATTTATATATATTATATATTATATAATAATTATATTATATATTATATTATATTATATATTATAATATATTATATTATAATATTATAATATTATATATATTATTCATTAACAGAGGCTGTTAATGAATAATTGTAATTCAATATATATATAACTAACACATTTGTTGCTCCATATTTTAATTTGGAATGTTGGATCATGATCAATAAAACTAATTTATTTTTATATTTCGCTAGATGTTGCTAGCATCATTATGATGCTAGCAACATCTAGCGTCATTAACATTTTGTTTTCTGAGGATGACTGCAGCAGCTAGCGAAATACAAAAGAAATAAATTAATTTTAATGATCCTGCTCCAAAATTCAAAAAGCATAATTCAGTGCCAGTTAATCACCTTCATTATCCATCGACCTCTGCACATAGCAAACTTTTATGTAATTTTGTACTTGTCGAAATTATCGAAAAACCTATCCCAACACGGCTTTGAATATTGTTTTATTAGTTCACTTTTTGTGAACTAATACCAATTCCGTATTAAAACATATCCACGCAGCTAATGTGTATTTGTTTGTGTATATATTATATACGCTACGGGTTGTTTTTGTCGCTGCTGCACAATTGATATAAGCTGAAAACCATTTCTAAAAAATTAAGATTATTTCAAATTGAAAAGTTACATACCCAGCAAATGAAAATTAAATTCATTTTCAATATTTTCACAGAACATATATGTCATCTCTTACGTTTTTATTTAGGTTCTTATTACAACTAAATAAATGTGAGATATAAAAATTTTCTAAAAAGTACGATCGTGTACATTTTTTCATTGTCTGAATTTAATGTCGAGAAGCTAAATTTCACCGCGTATATCTTTGTTTTTCCATTGAAATAATAATATATAACCTCTAGCTTTTACATAAAGCTGTTTTGAGGTGAGATCTGATCTTTACTTCTTTTATAAATTACATAAAATGTCCTCATTTAGGGCGACAATAACAGCCATAAAACAAAAGGTTACCACCGCAGCAAGATGGATAAACAGCGGAAATTTTGGTTTACCGAGGCCGATTTCGGCTGATGACACTCATATAAACACGTCCCTTTTGTTTTTGAAATGCGATGAAAAGTTTCGCTTACTAGTTGGATATTATTGCTTTTATCTATTCTTGTGGCGTTGTCTTCTTTGAACCGCAGAACAACAAATAGAGGTTACTTTTTGTTTTTTCTACGCATTGCTTGCTTTTCCTGATTTTCTCACTTTGGAAAATATCACCATTGCTACTTACTATATTACAATATATATATACCTATCAACCACCAATCTTGATCATTAGAGAGAAATGCGATAAATAGAGAGAGTGAGAGCAAGAAGTTCAACACACCCATCTCGAATTACAGAAGCAAATTCGCTGATCTAACGACACTGTTTTTATCTATCCTCAACTTTCTTTATCTTTCTTTGTGAAACAGCTCAAGACAAAGGAGGAGTGAATAACTACTAGAGCGAAGGAGAGTAAGAAAAAGTAAAAACTCCAAATATATTGTATAGGTTAGCAATTTTTTTCTTATATTTAATGTTACTTATAGAAAAGAGAAACATGTTATTCTAGTATATAAAAATTTCTAGTTGCTACCTACGGTATTGGAATATGTAGGTAGGTAACGTGTGTAGCGGCTAATGGTGGATGCTGTCTGTAATGGGCGAAAACCATCTGTTGCGTGGGTAATCTCGTGGAGGGGACAAGTAATTGCAAAAGGCAATTATGAAAAATATAAATAAGAATATGAAGGGAGAAAATTAATCAAATTGACGAATAATCACGTTATGACGATTTAGAGATGTACCTTATTTATGTCACAATATTGCCAAGAAAAACTCCGCCCCCCCATCAAAATTAGCACCTCTATAATTGCAAATAACTATTTTGCAGGGCACACTACAAATCCCCTCCTAGTTATCCGACTATATCGCTACGGTAGTTATTTATAATAATTATATGTGCATAACGGCGTCAGCACTATAATTTTTTATGCTCTCTTGCCATGTATATGCTGTAATGTATTCATTAACTTTTATTCGCAGCTACTATTTTTAATAAAGTTCATGTTTGCTGTTTATTAAAGCCTGTTAATTTCTCGGAGTGCTTTATTTCATTCGTATTGTTGTAATTAATAAAATTCTTCCAGCTATTTATTATTGAAAATACAATAAATGCTTAATTCGACGTGTGTCAGGTTTACACGTTGGGTATATATGTATAATCAGCTCAATTAGAACAAGCACATGAATATATTCTCGTTTATTATATTCCGTTATTGATAACGTTTGGCGTAAATCCACAATTTTCATAGGCTGAGTTTATTAAAGCCAGATTGATCAAGCCATAACTGATGTGTCCATTGTAAAAAGGAGATCATATTATTTATGTGCAGTAATTAGGATTCACACTGGAATTACTCGATTTTTGGTGTATAATCAAGGGATTCAGCAATTGTATATTCAGTTAGTATACTAATTATTATTAGTTATACATATAGCTTAAGGCTTGCGAACTGATTCAGTAAAAACAAGCACTTAGATTGGAAATAAGTCCTTCTAATTTGACCATATTATAGACAGACAGAATTATCATCAGGTAAACATTTAGTTTTTCTTCAATTCGTATTTTTAATCGTGTTAATATTTTAAAACAAACAAACTCATTCGGCGTACACGGATAATTTTCTGATATTTTAATATGACTACGAAAACCTTTCTGATCCCAAGTCTTCGTCGTCTAGACCACAATCACATCTAAACATACATATTCAATTTTATTACATGATTCAATATTTCCTAAATGAATTATACACAATTTTATTAAATAAAATATTTCATAATTCTTTAATAAATTAATATTAATTATAAATTCATTATATTATTAATATTATTCAAAATTTCATGAAACCAATATCAACAGTTAATGTAATTACGATTTTATAATAGTCTATAATGAGACTTTATGTTTAAAACGCATATAAATATTGCGCTTTTACTATCTTTCCAGACATTAAGCCAATAACTTATGTATTTCGTAAATTAAAGTATTTTAATAGATTTTGGTTTTAAGGTATTAGGTTTTGGTTGATTATCTTATTATTGAAAATTAGCATTTTGCGATTCGATATTGTTAGTTTTGTATATAGTCTACATACAATCGATATTTCGCCTCTTTAAATTGTTATTCGAAACACTTTATATATTATATTGTTCAAAGTAAATTTGCTTTATGTTAGATTGGAATTGATATTTTTTTACGTGTTACATAATTGCGAAATACTTTTACAGCGGCATACTAATTTTAATCACTTAAATATAAATTGGATATATTATTTATATTTATATATGTGTATTTATATTATTTGTATATATTATATATATTATATTTTAGTCAGAAAAAATTTATTATAAAAATAATAATTAATTTTTTAAATTGATGTTTTGAGTATAATTATTATTAAATTATTATTAGTTTTAATAAAATGGCTATAACGCTTCGTTGATCATTTATTACAGATGAAACCTTACCCAATAACAATATTTTAGTGGGCTTCTCTTTACTAGTGGAAGTTGGCCTGATAACTGGCTACACAACTAAATATGAAAAAATAATGAACAGGAAATCTAAATTATTATCTATCACTGTTTCTATTAATTTTGTTTCTTCACTAATCCTAATGTTCCATAGATCAATTGATCTGCAAAACGTGATACCTTTTCTGAACAATTATTATCACAACTAGTATGGAAAAACATGTGTTAGATCGAATTTTGTTACAAGACCATTGTGATTTATTAATATTGAAATGTGAATAAAATATAAATACCCCTACTTTAATGAATGTGGTCTTCAACATTCCTTAAAATAGCGACTATGTAAATCTATCGATACTTAAACACGCCTTATATGTATCGTCCAATTCACTTTCCTTCCTTAATTTTTTAATTTTACAGTTATTTTGATCAACCATTGGGTCTGTTGATAAAATACTATTAAAGTGTACACGCCCTAATAATTCACGTGGTTGCAAAGTGAGCAGCTATTCGGGATTGGCGAAACTATGATTTTTATTTTGCTAATAAATTATTTTAAAGGTATTTTTTAAATAGAATTTATAATCTAGGATAGTTAAAGTTCTACACATTATTTATCGAAGTTTTGAATAATTTGCATGTTGTCTTGAAGAGCTTTTATTTTCTGAAGATAATGCCTTTTAAATAAAACAGCTTATTTCTCCTTCATAGTTAGCACATACAGTTCAGGTATTTTTCCGGCACCACGTCGTTCTGTGCTCATCCTCAACTTTGTGTTGACAGAAGCAGCCATCTAAATTGTGGATCGTGTGCTAACTCGAGTTTCTTTATTTCTATTTATTATCCCCAACTCATACTTTTTGATTATTCATTAAAGAGATAGTGAGTGAAAACTTTAGTGACAACTTGTTATTATATCCTTGACCGAGCTTTTGTCCTGAAAGTGATAATATGTTGCTATTGAACATTGACCATAACTTTCACTCTCTCAGTTTAATCAATAATTAACATTCATGAGTTAAAACTCGATTTACAACCTACTTCTTCTAATGTTTTTTGAAATCTACAATGAACATGATTTGTTGTCTGCTGAAGGAAACACATGGGCGATGGGCATTTACTTTAGCTTCGTTATAAAAATCGATTTCCAGGAAGCATTCATCGTTGATATGTATTTATTATATATATCGCATTTATTGTGTTGTAAACATGATAACACACTCTGATAACCTCCTATCTTTGTTCACTATCTTTGTTCAAAAACACGACTTATTACCTATTAATCGCTTCATAAAAAAACTAATTAAAATACTATAAAATCTTTTTTGGTACAAAATATGTAGCCTAAGCTAAGTTGCATGATTTTTAAAATAGTCTGGTGGCAAATGATAAATAATATAATGTTTATTAGAAATATTTATTTTCGTATTTATTTTTTAGCGGAACCGTCACTGCGCGTAAACTATCCCATTTGTTACTTCGCATTTGACCGTCTTCGTTTGACCTATTTTGTTATGGCTTTCCGTATTCCCCTTCCTTGTGGTAAATCATCAGTGAACTTCATTGTATTGAACAATTTCAAAAGAAATAATATTTTCGTGAACACTGCATTGAGTTTACAAAAAATATAACTAAAGGATTTGAGATTTTAGAGCGTTCAAATTCTTCCCGCTAACGAAAATTAAAATGATTTGTTACGTCATTTTTAATAATCAATCAGCACGATTATATTCCGATTTATAATTGGTTGAACCAATATTCTTAACATACCATAAAAATAACGTTGTTATATCACTTGTAATATGTAGCCAAACAGTACATGATCCGATCATCAGTACAAGTGATGTACAATTTTTGCCGAAAATTGAATTGTCATTTTTTATCCTTTTTCAATGCTGTCTTTTCGAGCACACCAAAAAACTAATGTATCAATTTAATCTAAAACATTGACTAAATCGTTTGCTGCCATATTTGTCGCCTGATACGTCATACACAAGATTTTATTAAGGTAATTTCCATTTTCCTTGCATCCTTTCACCAACAATCGTCACATTGACTACTGCTATAAACGATTTCATATCGTTTATATCGGATAATAAATAATATACTTTGTATTAGAATAAGATACTAGATAGTTATTTCAGAGGAAATACATCATTAGCATGTATTTGGCCCCGCTGCTATGTTGGGTAGAGGAGTTAGGCGCCGAAACCTGATAGCATAGCAGTTCCTCCTGATGACCTCTAATTCTTATTCTGATACAACGTCTGTTTTCTATTAGTCAATTCATAAAAATGACTTTTCAAATTTCAATTTTTTATTTTAACTTGATTTAAATTATAGAAAATCTAAAAACAATTATTAATTTTATTATTTAATTATTAAATTTTGATTTAGCATTATTATGTTTTGTTTATTTTATAATTATATTAAATACGTAGACTCAGTTAGCTGATTTAATTTAGTATTATTTGGTGAATATCCCATTCTCTTGTATGAGTGTAAATTAAAACCTGCCTTATCTAAGAATATCAACTGTTCATCGTTTATATTCAGCATCGACGAACCATATTGTAAGCTCACCTCCTTGTTTGCATTACTATTTCTATTTATGGGAAAAATGTTAAGGTTTTCTTAGTATAATCCATCTTTTTAATTATTCTTGATGCTGTTGATGGGGAATAAGAAACTCCAGAGCTATGTTCACTAAGTTTTTCACATATGTATTCGAGGCTTATGCAGGGATTTAAAGCAATTTCGAAAGCAATAATGCTTTATTTCGAAATTGAAATCTTTAGTTTTAGCACTTATTTTCTCCGGTGCTGATTTGAATGTGTTTAAAATATACTTAATGTGTGGAAATATTAAGTATAGGCATTATATTTTTCAAGAGAACATCTTAATAACCCTAAAAAGCATTCAATTAAGCTTATACTAATCGTCTGTCTTGTCTTCCTTTGTTCCTCATTTGGCATGATAACAGTCTCTTCATCAAACGTACTCCAAAAATTAATATACACGAGCGTAGAAATTTGGTTATAGCTCTGAATTGAAATAATAAATCAATTTTGCTGATTTAATCATTTTATGCCTCTCTCTATTTATTTATTTAGAGATATGCGAACAGAAATAGTGCAGCAAATACAATGTTTCGAAGTGTCACCAAAAAGTTGTTTCTTCGCTTGACTGTTCAGTAACTTAAATAATGTTGTCTCAGCAACCTTAGCGGTATGTGATTACATCACATACATTATAGCTGCGATCATGCAAAAGATATTTTTGTTCCTTATTAAGTATAAAGTCGGCGAAACATTTGCTACCAGCCTGTTACGATCGCATGTGCTGCACAACACGGATTCATCAGTCATTTGAATGATCGCAGCTATAATGTATGTGATGTAATCACATACCGCTAAGTTTGCTGAGACAACATTATTTAAGTTACTGAACAGTTAAGCGAAGAAACAACTTTCTGGTGACTTTTTGAAACATTGTATTTGCTGCACTATTTCCGTTCGCATATCTCTAAATAAATAAATAGAGAGAGCCATAAAATGATTAAATCAGCAAATTTGATTTATTATTTCAATTTCAACTCAAATAGGTCATTTTGCTCTCCCATAGAAAAATTTACAATTTACCAAAATTTCTAAATACAATTATAATGATTGAAATTGTACTATTCTTAAACGGCTTCTTTAAATTCTTCAGTTCTAATCTAACTACTTATGTTGACAAGGAATTCATATCCGGATCGATCATCACAGCAAATAATTCAATTAATTGTATGTTTTTACGTTAACAAAAAAGAACACGATATTTTCGATTTTTATAAGTTATAATGTTTTACTAATTTCTTTCTAATTTTTATCCATAAAGGAAATCAAGTTTACCTACCATGTTCGTATAATCCATTAATGTTTCTTTGCTTACAGTCTAGTTATCCGCATACAGTCTTGATTTATGCACAAAGTATAGTTCTTTACACACAGTCCAACTGTGAGATTTTAATTTCATTAAATGTGCAGGTGAATTTTAAAAATACTGCATTAATATAATCGTTTTTCGTTTACCCATCATATTAATGGGTAATGATGCATTATAGCAATATTAACATCGATTAAAATAAAATCAACTTTGATGACCGAATGCTTCCACCAGGAATTACAAAGTAATCAGACACATTTGTATGTAAATTTCTTTAAGTATGAAACAATATTTGAAGGCTAATATTTGTGTACTCTATCATTATTGTTGTGGTCGTGATTATGAGTTTTGCAGTCTAGAATATTTTATAAATAAAGGCTATTACGAAATCAATGCTATTTGTCGATTATCGACTATAAATTAAATTAAAAATATAATATAAATTAAATTGCTACAGAGATTACTGAATTTTCCTTGGAATTCCATTTTAATTTAGGGGTCATTTCCATCCAGCAAATAAAATTTGGAACATTTTCTTTTGACATTTTGACCCCACTTTGTATTGATATTGGCAATATTTATACGACCTTATTGGTATTGATGGATTTTAATTTTGGTAATAATGCTAACTTCGAAAACACATTTTATCGTTTGACTTAATTCTTAATCATGAAGAACACCAACAACAACGACAAGCATACATATATAATGATGATATATCATTTTATAGTATTTTCATACCTTATTAATTTCAATATCTAAGAAATTTCTTAATCTTCAAAAGGAAACTACATTTTACTAAAAATTATCGATTTTGTATAAATCATTTATGTTTTCTATTATACGTTTTTCTAAAGGCTAGGCAGTTTTAAATTATATCTTCTTTTAATTTCGATAACATAAACGGCTTTAAAATATATAAAAATATAATAGTCTTTGAAATATTCTTAAGTTTTAGCATTTACTGCTAATGTAATCAAATTCTTAAATTCTGTGTAATCCACCGTTGAAATTTCTTTCTTAGTTTCTTAGATTGATTGTAAGAGATTCATTTTTATACAATACACTCTTATTGTATGTTCTTACCTACCAAAAGTAAATGTATAATAGAAATAGGAAATAACTTACTTTATATGAAGTGCTTGAGAGACCCAGCTACAGACCAGTTTATAGTTGATTGTTCGGCTGAACCTTTGTAGGATACATCAGACATAACTTGACTTGTAACTGTTTTAAGGATTCTAATAACAAAATATCAAATTGATTTTTTTTGCAATTTGTTGCTATTCATTGGGTTCATTCACGGTTTCCTGCCTAATTATATTTCTTCGTCGTCTTTTTGTCTTGTTCTTGACAAAGCAAAATCATTGTACAACAATTATGATCACCTAGATTGATCGATATTTAATACCGGCGGATATGTATAATGGACTATGTATATCCAATAATGTAGGCATTTTATCCGTTGAAATACATTCAATAATTTGGATGCACAATTTAAGTTATTAATATGTTTTATTTTAAAAATGAAAAATGGTTTTGGCGAGGAGTGCTGCTTAGCTGTAAATACGTATACCGAATTTAGTATTTGTCGTGTTTTATTCGGCAAATGCCGAAAATACCGCAAATGTTTATAGAAGTAGAGGCAACCTTAAAGACGGGATACATGAACATAATAGGACTGTACTATATGATGATACAGGTTGACGATTATGACTACTAAAATCAATTCTATCTAAAAACCTCATTTTAACTATTTTGCTACAACAAATATATATATGTTGTTTGAAATCTGTTTTACTTGCACGCCATCATCATATTGACCTGTGAACTTATTAATGCGGGATATAAAATGGTTTTTAACCGTTTAAGCTAGACAATGAAACGTCGTGTAGATTATTACAATATTAAGTATAAAATACTTAATATTAGATAAATTTTATAGAATACTTTGCAAAATATTTGAAAATCAAAAACATTAGCCGTTCAAACAATTTCCAGTACACACAAAGTACTAATTGGATCTGTTCTATTATCATATATTGATAAGGAAGAAAGAGCTATTACTCGATAGGATGATATAAGTAGCCTACTAATTATAATCATAAAATATGTTTTCAGGCAAATATATTTAATTTGTATAAATTAATCAATTTGTAAGTACAGCGAGGCAGTCGTCAAGTCAAGTTCCGCAACTTCACGAGGATTGTGCCACTTAAATAAGAAGCTGAAGCAACAGTGTCAATTATTTGACTGCATGTATTTGTTTTACCTTTTGTAAGCTGCTTCAAAATATATGTTGTGATAATGTAATTAAAAATGAAGAAAACCAGCTTATTTCCGTAAATATGTTTTGTAGAACATAACGAAAATATTTATTGTTTTTCCATTAACAGATTAAATTTTAACTTTGTCAAGAAACTGAAGTTTATTGAAGCCTATGATGTCTGATGATTTATACTTGTTAATGTTATTACAGGATAAATTAAAAATCCTGTTAAAGCTAACGCTGACCAACATTCTTTTGCAGCCTAGTTTAATCATATTCATCATGTGTCTGTATTTTGCCGCATTTTCAGTAAAGTGTATTACCACCATATACGAAGGTAATATCAAGGTTACAATATTACACATTCTCGTCTATACATATTTCACCATACAGATATTTTCTAACTGGTTGGCATGTGTCCTCGTAGATACATCGAAAATGACAGCTGAAGATGTTGCGTTCTTAGACTACGACAAGCGATTCTACAACTATCAAAGATGTCGTAAATGCAGACACCTGCACAGAGAAAACGAAGATAGGATCTACTACTGCGGAGCGTGCGAGCGATGCATTGTAAAACGATGCCACCATTGTTTACTGCTTGGAAGATGTGTAGGTCATCGCAACCAGCCATATTTTGTACGCAGCCAAATCTGGCTGTCTGTTGCAGCAATTCACGTTTTGTCTTTGCAAACCCGACATTACCTGATTCATGAAAATCGTTCCTTCGAATTACTTGACATTGTCCGTTTTATGCCAATTGCATCAATATACCTCTTTTGGAATGGAACATACACATTCTGGCAAACCTGGATTAGATACTCAGTAATTTAGACAAACTTGAGAGAGTAATTCACATATGATCATCAATATATAACCCAGTTATATAGTTAACTGGGTTATATAGTTATAGCCCAGTTATACACACAAAAAGCTTACTATTCCTCAAAATATCATAATTTCGGTGTTCATACACAAATAAGATATCATATTAAAGTTCGTAGATTGATATTGAATTCTCACAGCAATATTGTTACATATTTGATAACAAAATAGTAAAATATATGAAATAGATTTAATAATGTGACAAAAATAAGATTCATTTAGAAGGTAATAGATAAGAGATTTCGCTACCGTACCGACAAACACGACAAAAGACATTAAAATGCTCTATTATGTATGCATGGTAAAATTATGTACTTGTTTGTGTGTTGTTTAGAAGCAAGAGTGTAGTAACTAGTTGTGCATGGCCACAATCGATCTTCGTTAAGTTATTTTACGTAAGTGATGCTACTTGGAACCAATTGCATAACAGGTGTCAACGAACTGGCCTTAAAAACGGTGGTATTTATCACAAGAAACCTTACAATCTGTCCGGATTATTCAAACGGAAACAAAATGGAATCATCGTGGACAAGTTTACTGAATATCGTGCAGTGATTGCAGTTGCTTTATGTGGTGCAAACATAATAGGAGTTGATCAAGAGAAGCAAACAACATCAATAGCCATTAAACGCGGTGATGCACTCTGCAATATGTAATCACGTAATTGATGATGATCACAAAATCAACTTCGGATATGTTCAAACCTTTGATATAGTGACGATCTATCGATGAGATTGATCAAGGAATATATATAGGTAAAATCGAATTTGATTTACACCCGCGTTGTTGGATCATTTTAAGATGCTTTAATATTTGAAAAATCAGTATCCAAAAGAGGAAAAAATACAACAAGAGTTGTATTTTGTTGTATTTTTTCATCTTTTGGATACTGATTTTTCATATAGTTGCTTTTTCATTTTTGCTTGATAAAGACCCTATCGTCCAAAGCGTGCATACCTTTTCAACTATATACAATTGAAATTTTTGATGACACTGCACTTTGCTTCAATCCTATAAGCCAACAACAGTACGCTACATTTCAGTATTGGTGGACCTCATCAGCTACTAATCCAATACCTACATTTCACGTTTCGGCCTTTTAATGCTGACTTACGATTATTCGACTCGTATGCTTCTTTAGCATTTATTTTTAATGACCGTGACTTTAAGTACTGTGACTTTAATAATCATCCATAGGCACCTTAACACACGCTTAAACATTGTTCAAAGCTCGAAAAACAGAACTACCCTTAATCTGAATCATCAGAGGAAATTTAGCATAAGCTCTGTGCATGGCAGTGCGTATTGCGGTTTAACCATGCATCAGGCACTAAATTCCTTTTAATAGAAATGCTGTTTTACAGGGACACTCTAAAGTATACAAATATAAAAATTATAATTTGTTGTTACACATATTCTGAATCCGATGATTAAGGCAAAAGTTGTTATACCTGCCTTAATCTGAATCCGATGATTCAGATTAAAGGTACTTCTGTTTTTCGAGCTTCAAACACTGTTTAAGCGTGTGTTAAGGTGCATATGGGTGATTATTAAAGTTACGGTACTGATGAGCTCCGTTAAAGCGAAACGCGTCTACCGTTGTTGAAGTTTGTAGTCACACATATGATGACTGGGCATACGTAGCGACTTTGAATAATGCAAGAATAATTCGGTTCTATTTCTTAGTCTGATGAGGATATATAGAATGCTGCTTGGTGTTTATGCCTTCTTGTGAGGAAAACATATATATGTATATACATATATATACATATATAGTTGGGGTGCTGTATATTCAACTGCAAACCAGGATCCAACATTGGGATTTGATTATATATTTTGGTTTAAAAATATAAACTGAAAATTGCAACAAGAAGAATTTAATATTTACGTATTGGCTTACGCCTTCTTCACGAACAAATTCAGCAAAAAAAATAACAATCTCAAAATTTTGCACATATATACTTATAAGAACTGGAAGAATTAATACTTAATCGTTTTCTCTCCAATGATCGAATGTATTTAAAATCTGTCATAATATGTCCTTTCCACCGTTTTTCGGCTACTATGCGATGGTTATCCGATACATATTGACACTATTCGGCCCCGCATGGCCGAATGATGGAAGCGTGGGCACTGCAACTCTGTGTACGGGGTTTAAACCTCGAGCATGCACTCTCTATTGACATCTCTGTATGCACACGTCAAAGACACGAGCGGTTCACTTTGTGAAGTGGGTTTACTCTTTATTAGTTTAAATAATTCTAAAGGAAGAAATAGGATTTTGTGTGCTCATATTTCAGTCTACTGATGTATAATTTGTATATACGATGGTCGGTAGTTATTATTTAAGAGTCAATAATTAGCAAAGCAACAAGACAAAAATGTTCTTTGATGTCAAGCTTTTTTGAAATTTGTTTAATTAAAATAGTAGGTAAATATCCATACCGATTTGGTACCTAATAATAAATATCGACAACTGTGCATCATCCAGTCGCTTAACAATAGGGCAAATGCAACTTGCAAGCAATAGTACCTCCTCAGCAAATATACATTTGAGTTCTCGATAGGCGCTTAATTGACAAAATATCTTTCGTATAACATCGCTCTATCATTTATGAAGTACTATACAAAAGTTTGTCTAAAAACGTTGGTAATATTGAATATATCATTAATAGGAGTCTGTATTGGTTTTACAGCCCTACAGTTACACATTATATCCAAGGATCAAACAGAACATCAATGGAAGAACGGAGGACAAGGTCCATTGTCAAATAAAAATCTCTCAACAAAATTTCGCTATGTATTCGGAAAGCATTTCATATGGAATTTTATATGGCCTGATGATGCACTGAGAGTAATTAATTCGCAGTTATCTAAAGAAGCTTTATTAACGAAGAATTATAAACGAAGACAAAGACTGAATTGCACAAAAGAATAGTATAGTGTATTTACAGTGATCCAGTATTACCGTTATAAATGTATTTTTGCTGATTTTACAAACGAAGATTGCTTGAATTTAACGAAGATGAAAATGATGACATGTTTTTTACTAAGTGTCTGACTTTTGGTTATTGTTATTTTTTGAAAAGTAAAAAAATAATTATAAATCAATGGATGCGTGCTTATTAATCAGATTAGCTGACTTAGTCTACGTATTTTGTACTATATATAAATTTTAAAATATAATTTAATCTTAAGATTTTCTATAATTTAGATTTATGTAAAATAAAAAATTAAAATTCGATAAATTGATTAATAAATAATATACCATGATTTAAAATAAAGATTAGAGGTCATCAGTATGAACTGATATGTGTTCAAGTTTCGGCCTATATTTCTCGACAAAATAACGACTTGGTAATATCGTCACGACCGTTTTTAAAGTCAAAAGTTTTCGATTTGAAACAATATTTATTTCAAGCTGAGCTGCTATCAATAAGTTACTAAAAACGTTTACTGCTAGAAATTTTAAATACAGTATCCCCCGCTATATTCTTTCTACTTCCGCGAATCCCAAATTCCGAATTATCGATGCAGTTTTAAAATCACTAATGCATAATATTTTATACTCTAAAAGATGCTTCCCAGACATTTTGAATACAGTCATACTCATTTTTTAAGTTAATTTAACTGTGTCCTCATTGATACAATTGAAATGTTTGATGACACTGCACTTTGCTTCAATCCTATATGCCAACAACAGTACGCTACATTTCAGTATTGGTAGACATCATCAGTTACTGAACCGATACCTACGTTTCGGTCCTTTTAATGTAGGCTGACGATCACTCAACTCGTCTGCTTTTATTGGCAATTAGATTTAATGAAAGTCTTTCGTCTTACATTTTGCAAATTTAATTGAAATCATATTTGATTGCAAATTAAATCAGCGTTAGTAGGGAAGGTGCTAACTTCAATTTGAAAACCTACCTATTTTTACAATTAATTTAAATTATCAAACTAGTCATCTGTAGTTTGCTTCCTAATTTTAAGTTAATATACCTTGCAGTTATTATACGCTACTTTAATCCTATCTACAAACCAACAGCAGTACGCTACATTTCAGTATCGGTTGACCTCATCAGCTAGTGATTCAATACTTATATTTCACGTTTCGCTCTTTTTAAAGTTGGCTGATGATCACTCGACCTGTCTGCTAACGTTAGATCACTCGACTCGTTAGCATACGAGTCGAATAATCGTAAGTCAGCATTAAAAGGCCGAAACGTGAAATGTAGGTATTGGATTAGTAGCTGATGAGGTCCACCAATACTGAAATGTAGCGTACTGTTGTTGGCTTATAGGATTGAAGCAAAGTGCAGTGTCATCAAACATTTTAACAGTCTTACTCTTTAATACAATAATAATGTAGTAATATGTCGTTATGATAAATTGTTACAATTAGTCTCACTAGTGCATTGTGATGCTTGTGACCTAAAGTCATCTGCAGGCGATCAGCAAAAAGGAGAATATTTTAGAAATATTATAACTTAGAAATATTAAAAAAAATATTATGCTACAACTCTATTTTAATTTTTTATTTTATTTTTAACGACGTTGTTATTTTAAAATTAAGAGTAATTATACTACGTTATCTCCCTTTTATAATTTTTATTATTTTATATTAAATGAGGTTAATTTAAAATTATTCAAAAGTTACCTTATTACCTTAAGTGTAACAATTATTAATACGTTATTAACTCTTTTTCTAATATTTTATTACATATAAACTAACGTTGTTGCTTTAAAATTATTTAGCAGTTGTACTGTATCTCTCTATTTATGCTAAATGGCGTTGTTACTTTAAAATGGTATAGGTCGATGGATAGGAGGGAACTTAATAGCATAGCAGTTCCTCCTGACGACCTTTAATTCTTATTCTGATACAACGTCTGTTATTATTTTCCAAGCTATGTTCTGGTCTTCGGAACATCGCCTACTGTGATAGACTAAGCCAACTAAATATTATTTCAGTTTACAAGAGATATGTGTACAATGATTTATTACCGTTATGGCGAATGATTCATGTCTTTCCTGGTTATCCATCGGAATCCGTTATTCTAAATGATCGCCAGAGCCACAGAGGACACTCTTTATCAGTTGTTGTGCAATCACACGAAAAATGTCATAGATACTTGCGATTATCTCACAGAGCGGTAAACCTATGGAACCGATTGCCGAATTCGATCGTGTCTATGGCACAGTACAAATCTTTCCAGAATGCGCTGTGCATGTGGATAAAAAGAGAAGATTCTTTGCAGGAAATATATAACTATATGTGACAATTTATTATTGCTGAACTACTTTTTTTCTTTCTTTTTTTCTTTTCTTAATATTGTGATCAGACAAAATGACTCTTTTATGTGTTAAAGTCTTGTAATAAATAATAATAAATAATAATTATAATTTTTTTATATTTAATAATTATTATTATCGAAAAGTAAAATTTACAAGTTAGGTTACCCTCAAATGGGCCTAATATTTCTTAACAATGTGGATCTGTTTTGTGGTTTGTTACGACGTGCTGATCTCACGCACATGGATGCTGATTTGGCTAGGCTGATGCCGATTTTGCATCGAAAATTGCGGATGCACTCTTCATAGCGCATGTGAAATTTGAAGGCCTTCTTTTTTGCCATATGTTTGAGTACCTGGTCGGTTTGACCATCTATTCCTCCATTAGCTGCAAAAATCAATGGATTGAAGCTCGCTCTTTCAAAACGCTCAATTCGTTCACCATACTTTGCGTACTTTCTCTGTGCGTGCTACATGAAGTGTGAATTAGGGTTGCCAAGAGAATACGAAGGAGCTAGATGGTTGAATATGCATACATCCATTAAGGATCGCTCCGTTCGATTTCCAAATAACCCATAACATTCAATGTCTAGTTGTGCTCCTTGTTCCTTGGACGTCGTTGATCTTTCAAACACTACACTCGGGGATATTACGGTAAGCACAGGCTCTCGAGCAGCAGTGAGAGATAAAATATTTAGCTCAGTGGTGATCAAATCACATATGGTATTGTGACGAATTGATGGTAATCCACTTACTTGACAAGAATGTGCATGTGAAATTTCAAATTTGGCATTGCAAAGACACGTTGATGGTGCATTTGGAGGTGACCAACCATATCTTGCTGCTACAGCATCATGAAATTCATTTTTAGACAAGGCGTGATGACGATGTTCGAATGCTCTAACGGACAACCATGTTGACGCTCCCTTTATGCTTGCGTACAACATTTTATGGTATGCCTCTTCATTAACAGCAGCCCGGCTCGTCGATCGTGCGCCTCTTATACAATTCGAGGCAGCTTTGCATAAAACAAAACCAATTTTTCTTTTTAGCTTACATATGCAATCAGCATAAGGAGTTTGCGTCTTTACGGATTTTAACTTGGCCAGGGTGCGTAAGAAAGGCATCGTAGCGGGACCTATACCACCAGATGACGTGAAAATGACTGGAATGAAAACGGCACGCTCTACGTCAATTATCCGCTCATCGTATTTTGAACGTTTACGTTGCTCATGGTAATCGAAAGCACTTGAAGGTTCACTCTGACACGATATGGCATGCTGATTGAAAATACAAACGTCAATAAACGTTCGCTCATATCGTGACCCAGCGAGACCGCAGCAGCTGACATCTAATCGAGCTTCATTCTCTTTGCATGTAGTGGCTCTTTGAAACAATATAGATGAATCTATTGGCTGTAATTTGGGTTCGATTTCAACACTAGAGCACACGGTTGATAGCTCATGTCCAAGAAGATCTCTCACTGCATTATGTCTTAATATCGGAAGTCCACCACGCTTGCATGATAGCAGGTGAGACAGCTTATTTGATCCACTGCAAACACAAGAATATTGTGGACATTTAGCGGATCAACACCGTAACGAACCGCTATGGAATCTCTAAATTCATGTGGAGTAAGAAGTTCACATTTTGAAGTAATAGGTAAAGCACTAAGCCATGTTGATGATCCGCCTATTTTGGAAAATTTTAGGGATTGACGAATGTCGGAAGTGCATTTGAAACAGCTTCTAAACGTGAAGCAAATAATTTGATTCGATTTTTGGAAAGTTCGGCAACGACATTTTGTTGAGCATGCCTTAGGTCTTGACACACCAATCCTGCTGGATATGTGTCGCATGCTTTGCTTGAGTTCTCAAACTCGATAAAGGCAACATGTCCAGGATCCGATATTCCAAGACCTCCTAACTCGATCGGAGAAGACACTACAGTAAACATATCGTCCCCTATATCTTGCCCCAACATTTTAACAAGCAAACTATTACGTATTGCATGCGTTAAGGGGATGAGCGAATGAAGACGACAGGGAGTAGTCCTAAAGTAATGAGTCCATTTCCATTGCAAGGAATGTGTTAAGCCGGCATACGCTATATGAGGATCGATATTCGCAACCGTTTGAAGGCGATCCACAAGTGTTGTCCAAGCACATAATTTTTGATCAACCTGCTCATTCAAAAAAGACTGAGAGCCAATAGGATACCCCAAGACCTCTATATATATTAATAATAAATATTATTAATGAATAATATTAATAATTAATTATATATAATTAATTATTATATATAATTATTAATTATTAATTATATATTATTATATTATTATATCATTTATATATTGAGAAATGAACATCGCATAATACAACTGGAATGCGCCAAATTTCATTATATAAAATTATAATATTAATATTATTATATTAATTCATGTAAATATTTTTCGTTATTTAAAATATTCATTTAAATATTGATCATATGTTGATATAATTAAAAATTATATACTTCTATAATCTTTTATTACTACAATAGCGATACAATTTTATTTGAATAAATATATTTTTATTATATAATTAGTATTTTTATTATAAAATACCTAGACTCTGATTTGCTTGTAGTTTTTAATTCGGAAGTCAGCACTGCATACTATTCAGTCATGTTAACCACCTAATTATACTATTACGATACAATTGATGAATGAATAGCTAAAATATATGTTGCATCATATCGAATATTTTTACTGGTTAGCCATTTACATTGTAACAATACAGCGTAGAAACATTCACAGCGTCCATGTAGTTCAGGCAATAAAAATTCTTTGAAATGTAATATCTTTAAGCGAAAATGTATTTATATTTAAATTCAAACATTTCGGAGATGACTTTATATTTAAATTCAAACATTGTGACGTGTGTATAAAATGGAACGTGGCGTTTAACTGTCTAGGTTATCATCGAAAATCTGATCGAAATTTAAGAACAATATCATAATGATATTAGTTAATACATTAGGTTAAATTAGCCACTTTATTAAAATATCACAAAGACATTTAATGATTGTAAACAGTTAACCTGCGCCAAATCCGGCATTGTAAAATGTCGGATTTATTTTGTGATCGTAATTTATGAGTAATTTAAAAATAAATTAATAAATTAAATTATTTATTTAATTAGACTTAAATAAATATTTTTCAATAATTGTTTAAACATTGTGATGATATAGTATTGGTTTGCTATCAGATAATACAAACGTTATAGCCGTTCTATAAGTATAAAATTTTATTGCATAAACTGTTGTTTTTATTATTAATTTGATCATTACGCTTGAGTCTTAAATCTAACAAATGAAAATACAACAGAAAGCACGAAAAATATTTGACCATTTTGTAGACAAAAACTGTATGATGAAATGAAAAAAGTGTAATAATACTAGTGTTTTAAGTTTGCTAGTAGTAAACATCCACCAATGAACGAATGGTGAAAACAGAAAAAAGAAGAGAAAATATGAATCATTAGACACAAATATAGCAATTTAGCTACAAGCAAATTCGTCATTATTCTAGTAAATTCAATGCTAACTTTGAGAAGCGATCATTCTTTTATTGATTTGGGGAAGAGAATGTTATTTTGAACTAAACGATATTTAGTTATAGAACGATGATCTATGTGTTTGATGGTAAAATTAAGGAACGTCTATGTAGAATGGACTGCCAGGAATGTGACTGTCTCCCCATTTTACGATAAGAACATAACTCCCTTTCTCACGAACGATATAGGATACGGTGTACACATTATGGCCAACATGCTTTACCAAAACTTCTTCGCACGGCCGAGTAGGTCCCAGAATACCAACCATTAGCATATTATGACCTAAACAAATAAACACAAAAATTGAACAAAAACAACAAATGAAAAATCCGCCAATATAGTAGCGTTAATCTAATAAAAATAAGAACATATGCTGTGCATGCCAAATATTATAAAAATATTTATTTTCTTCGAAGCTTTCTAGATAAACAAAAGTAACTAGGAATAGCTGCATATTTACATTTATAGCGAGAAACATAGTAGCTTACCTGCTTCGGTTGCGTCTACAGTGAATTCGGTTTGTTCATTGCATTTAGCTTTGACGATACCAGTCCCGTACGTTCGAACCTTTTGAGGCTCCGAAGGACTATCACCACCGCCGCTTCCTTGTCGAACTTTTCTTGAATCAACACATGCCCATCCGGATGTACCAACATTGCTAACACTCATTGCACCCGGTGTGTTGAAAGTAGATTGTAATTGACTTGATAGCATGGGATTTCGAGATCTGCTACTACTGTATGATGATATTTGCTGTCTACTAACAACGCTGCTTGTGTTGCTGTATATACGCGATCGATCTGAACGTATAAGATCGATCGTAAACGTAAATAAGGTGATAAGTGTACAAAGGAATACATAGTTTTAAATAAAAATTTTTTTTTTATTTAAAAATCTTTATTGATTTTTATAGTAAGAAATGTAGATTTGCATTCGTTTATCTTAATAGATATTCGATATCTTTTTTAATATATTAAGGTTACGTTCTAATATGTATTCTACTTATTTTCATTTTATTTGCCAAGGTTAATATATTTCAAATAATACTAAAGTATGTAAGCTGCTGCACAATAAGGTTAAAAAATATTTAATATTCTATCAATTAGACACATATATAATGTTTTTTAAATAGATAGTCCTAGCTGGATTGGCAGTTTTCATTAGATTTCGTTTAGCGTATGGGTTAAGCACATATTGTGCAATTTCATGACAGTCAATGCCTCTCTTGATGGCTTATACAAGTTATGAATAAAATATGCATATACTGTAAAAAAAATCTTCTGATTGGTAAGTACGCGAACACTTGCATCAATTAAAATAACAATTAAAAGGTTCAATGTGATAAATAAACATAAAACACAGAAATACAAACCTGAGAATGAATATCGATCGCCATCACCTATACCACTATTATAACCATGAGATAAGCTGGAATCAATGTGAGTTCCTACATTAAAAGTATATATTAATGTGTGTTCCTACATTAAAAGCACATTGTGTTTTAAAACACTGCACAATTAGAATAAAATTTACATGATCACACGAGTCAACATGTGCACTTTATAAGAAAACATATTTTACCAGCAAAGGGTTTTATAAGTGAATCTTGAGTGTCGACGACACGGCATTTAAATGGACTTCCTGGAATAGTATTGCCGGCAAATTTTATAGATATTGTGTACTCGCCAGCAGCTGCAGCCAGGAAAGAAACGTTATAGCCCCCAGTCATCTCTTTACAATTTAGTTGCACTTTTGATGGTCCGTCAACAACAACTGCAAGCAGACCTGTTCCTGCTTGTGAAGTGTCAACAAAGAATTCTGAGCGTTGACCTTGAAATAAAAGGTAAGGTAGTAAAATTAAAGACAGTAATACATATTCTAAAAATTTCAGTCATTCTTTGTACATTAACTCATCTCTTTCTAAGTTATTAGCTTAAGAGTAAAAGTATAAAACACAAATTTTTATTGAGTTATAAAATTTTGTCTAATAATATGTATTATCCAACTGACCACCATGAGCGTAAACGTGGTGAAAGAAGAACCCAAATTTCAAGAAATAAATTAATATTAATACATTAATAAATAAACTTTGATTAACAAAATAATAAAAAAATATTGTTTTAGATATGTACAGAATCTTTATTATTCACATTATCTTAAAAAGTGTGATATGTGTATTAAGGCATTATAATAAATCATAATCAAACGAATATAATTCTCACTTGGCGTTGTTTATATATGCCATCGGATATTCTCAACATGTTTGATAAGCATGTCATATCAAAATGATGAAGATTAAATTATAACTTTTAAAGCAATGCATCACCATAAAACAATTTTTATCAGAGGGATACTGCAGCAAATTAAAATTTGAGAAGTGCTTACAGTCAAAACTTAGGTACTACAAAAACATTCTATGACAATATCAACTTAATTCTTCGTCGGTGTATACTCTTGATTATAGGTGTTTATCACCTATAAAAATGAACTAATCACTATTTTATGCCAGCAATGTGTCGAATTATATTTTGCAAAATAAAAAGGGATATTTAAAAGTTAGAAAACGATTACATGGGTCATTCTATTAACTTAGATAGTTTCTAATTATTTAATTTTAGTTATTGATTATAAACAATATCATCATAGCTAACAAGCTACTAACAATCGAAGTGGAATCAGTATTTGATGTCCTGCTTCTGGGAGAATAGTATATATTGACTAGAGCACACAATGAAAATACAGAATATCTTACCGACAACGCCAGTATGTAATCCTCGACCACTTGCAACAACCTTAGAGGAATCCGATTTACTGCCAGGTTTGACATAAAATTCAAATGGACTTTCGGAAATTTCACGTCCGTCACATTTTACGGTAAGACTATGAAGACCAACTTCCTTAGGAACGAATGAGATTTTGTAGCCATCTAAAAATTGATAAATACAGCCCAAAGGTAAAACCACATCTTAAAACATTGTTGATTATTCGTTTCATATAGAAGCCTTGAATAAATCGGAATATTTACAAAACCGCGACAACTGTGTCACACAAAACAAGCATCAAGTCAACTTTTGTCTATGAAAATTGATTCGAAAATCAATATCGTCACAATGAAAATCAATTTGTAAACACCTAATTTTAGCGATTACCTAAAGTAAATCGAGATACGTCCATAAATAATGAAAATTGAGGAACAGTAAAATTGCATCTATTGTATTCATATTTAATTATGTCTCTCTTAAATTATAATTAACGATTAAATGGTGTGAATCCCCGATCCAGCAAATAAATTGACTAAAAAAATTGTATTTGCATCTTCAATTGTGCTTATTAATAATTCATATAAATAAATTCAACATAAATGCCGTTTATTTGAGAACTGATACAACTTTTAAACTTTGCTAGTTTTTGAATAAATCTCAAATAAATAAAAAGAAAACGGCATATAGTTAAATACATATAACAATCTAAACAATTAATGTATGATGAATATGCTTTAGTAAGTCATAATTAAAATGAGCCATAATGTCTTATCCCAATTCAAATAGTTTACGCTGTTTATAACATAAACTTTTGATTTATCTATGTTAAAGAAGTTTCTAAAGCTATTTAAAATAACAATTTTATTCAGGCAAAAGGCTACCTATGATATCAAAATCATTTTGTTTATTAAAAAGACAAGTTCTACTAAGATTATGCAATAGAAACTAAAATGAGCTACAAAAGATTTAAGCAACACACCTTTATCTTGTTCTCTAACAGAACAAACTTCGCAATATAATCTTTGCATAGTGGAATCTCTAGCATATGCCTCAATTCTGGCAGGTGGGATTATTCCATGTTTGGATCCAACTATAAAGCTAACTGGTGTATTGACCTAAACAAATCAACATCGACTACCGTAATTACCAATATAAATTAAAAACATAAATTAAAAATCTCAAAATAAAGTATATGCGAATGTATTCGTGCTTGCCGTGATTAGTAATCAGAGTGTACTTCTAAAAAAGATATATATAACAATAAAGAGATGAGCTAACAAAAATACCAACGCACAAATAGATTTTTACTTTTGGTGTCAGGAAATGTGTCAAATATAAGTTTCGGTTAAACGTGTTTCAAACATTTGACAACTCACAGAGGTCTTGTAAAAATATATTGTCTTTTGAAGATTATTTCACAATTAATTACATGTCTTGTTTAAATGACAAAGTTTTACATAAATATTATACGACTAATTATTATTCCTCATCTTAGTAAACACTGACAATCAAGAAAATTAAATTTGTAGAACTTCAGCAATAGTATGAGGTTTTATTTTTACCTAAGCATACTTATTATATCTATAAAAAATTAACTCAAAACATGACTTCTTTATTGACTACGCCAAAAAGTAATGTATATACAATGATTTTTGATTACCTCGTATGAATGTTTTCCATCTGGCATTTGAATATCTTCGATTGTAATTCGTTTAGTATCTAATTGGTTCGGTTCTATGCGCACAGCAAACGGTGATCCGGGAGCATGCTCGTCATTAAATTTAACGACTACTGAGTAATCCCCTGTTTTTGTTTGAAAACAAATTACCAGTTAAATAAAGTGGATAACATGCATAATAGCAATGACAGAGTCATGCAATTGTGTTGATCAACAATATAATGTTCTTAACTTGCGAATTAATTAAAGATTAATTACTTTATTGATTAGTAGGTCATTTTAATTACAACATTGATTAAACACAATTTAATCATAACACACTTTCAACTATATACAAAACTATTAGAAATCGGATTATAAACTTATATCAAAATATATCATTACAGGTATCTTGATTTAAGAGATGAAATGTCATTACTATTTGACAACGCCAATAATAATGATTGGGAATTTACAAAACATTTACATATTTGAGAAATAAAAAAGCTTACAATAACAATTTTGAGATAATTGTGCTATTGTCTATATAATTTTAATCATTGCCGAACTTAATAAGCAATCAGATCAGCTAACTGAATCTGCGTATTTTATGCAATAGATAAATTTTAAATTATTATTAAAATTTAAAATAAAAATCAATTAGTATGAATGTAATGAGAGATAATACGATATATTTAAAAGGAATATAGTAATCAAAAGGAATTGTGATTCACTATCTAATACTAAAACACCTTAGGAGTTGAGTGATTGCGAAAAGATACTTTTAAAACTTTAATACAAATAATACACCTCGGATCTAAATAAAACATACACATGGACATATTATGTGTTCAGCGCATATCATTATTCAGTTTACTACATAAAAAACTATTTACTAACTTTTAAATTTTTATTTTTATCATTACTATTATAATTATAAAATGTCATACATATTGTCATGAATTCTAAGCCGGGTTTCCTATGTTTATTAGGATTAATTAAGATGCCCATTGTGCACGTTGTATTGTTGCATCTTACTCTACTATTTTCTATAAGATTTCTAAATGTAAATTTCAACTGTATTAAAAAGTAATACTTCTAATAATCATTTTCCATTCATTATTGGCGGCCCTCACTATTCTAACTTAAAGAGCAATAGAGTCTAAAGACGTTAAGAGCTTCACTGCAGCTATAGACTCTTTATTTACAAATATTCCATTGTGAGCTACTATTGATATCAGCAGTAATATTTTAGAAAATATCCATTTTCTTCTTTTATAAATAAAATCTTTATGGAACGAAGAAAAGTATTCTTATTTAATACAACAAAACGTTACTGTTCAATATTTCGATAGCTACTGCTATCATCGTAAATGATAGCAGTAGCTATCTTCTCACTATGCTACTCTATCTTCTCATGATGATAGCAGTAGCTATCGAAATATCGGACATTAACGTTTTGTTGTATTAAATGAAAATACTTTTCTTTGTTATATAAAGATTTTAGTAATATTTTAGTAACTATCAGTTATGCAGATTGAACTCTTAATAAAGAAGACTTGACTAATTTGTTAATATTATGTAGACAAAGATGAAACTTTTTATTTGGATCTAATATGTGGGATCATATTTAAGAACTAGCCATGAGTAATCAACTTGCACCAATACTAACATATATATCTGAGATATTGGAAAAATAACTTTGTGAATGATTTTTGTTTTGCAATTGATTGGTACCCTAATGTAGAGGATGTTTTTATTGTCTGCAAAAGTAATATTTAATGACCAACATTTGTTAAGTGAATAAAATTCTAAAGAACTTTCAGTACAATGGATCATTGGTCTAGAAACTAATACTGTTTTATCTTTCTTTAATGTTTTTGTTTTTAAAGATTTTTATGAAATTTATCAAACTAAAGTCTTTCAAAAAATGAAAGTATGAAATTAGATTTCAACTTGGAATTGTTATATTTGTAAAACATCGTTAATTGCATCGGCAATAACAATCTTTTACAGAGCAAAAAGTATTTGTACTTATCTTTGAAACAGAATTAGGAATTAGTTTAATGATATGTGGTTTTCCTTAATGAATTATAAATAAATCTTACCACAAATGCAATAATTTTTAAAGAAAAAACAATTGGACCTCCTAAACAGAATATTTTTAGGAATTCTTTATCAATGAAAAATTAAATTGTTTATTTAAAAAGTTTATATATAATAACATATCTAATAATACTATTTGATGCTTTTGTGTTTGAATAAACTGTTTGTAATGTTCATGAAGATGATAATTAGAGCTATCGAAATAGTACATTTTGCAAAAAAAAACAAATTTCTTCGTTCTTTTAGCTTTATAAGATTACTAACAAAATCGAACAAATCAAAAAGCTTACCTGGTCCGGGGCATGTATACGATACAATGCCATTACCATCTTGGACATCACGGAAGCTAATTTCTGCATTCATCGGACCTTCGACTGTAATAGCCAATGCTCCAGCACCGGCTTCTCTTGTATAGACGTTAAATTCAGCTAAAATTAATGTTCCTTGTTTCAAAATTTAATAAAATAATAACGTATTTATCAAGAAATTACTATTAGCTGATTTGCTGCTATCAAGTATATAAAAAATTAATATTAAAACACGATCAATAAATATTTCATATTTATTGATAAAAATAAATAAAAATATTCATATTTTTGTGCATTCACATGCACAAAAATCTAATATTAAAACATCGTTGATTATTCGTTTCATATAGAAGCCTTGAATAAATCGGAATATTTACAAAACCGCGACAACTGTGTCACACAAAACAAGCATCAAGTCAACTTTTGTCTATGAAAATTGATTCGAAAATCAATATCGTCACAATGAAAATCAATTCGTAAAAACCTAATTTTAGCGATTACCTAAAGTAAATCGAGATATGTCCATAAATAATGAAAATTGAGGCAACAGTAAAATTGCATCTATTGTATTCATATTTAATTATGTCTCTCTTAAATTATAATTAACGATTAAATGGTGTGAATCCCCGATCCAGCAAATAAATTGACTAAAAAAAATGTATTTGCATCTTCAATTGTGCTTATTAATAATTATTTAGTTATACAAACTTTAAATAAAGGATGTGCTTACATGGAACATTAGCAATGCCTCGTGATATTCCACTTCCCGAAACGCGAACACGATGTGCACCGCCTTTGACGAGTGGCCCAACTGTAAATTGATATGGACTTCCTGCAACATGTTGGTCTGCTTTTTTGATATTAACCAAATGCAAACCAGTTTCGGTAGGTGTAAATCGAATGCTCTTGCACTGATGGTCAACGTCAACAATTTCGCATGGTTTTAATTGAGAGCTAGGTGTCGTTACGAAGGCGGTAAGATCTTGTGAATTTACGCCCGGTATAGGTATGCAAAGCTGACATACACTACCAACACGTGAAGCAGAAGCGGTGTTACTTTGCATCTTTACACTTTGTGAAAGCGTATCCCCAACGACTAATGATTTATACATGCAATCACTGCTGGAATCTAATATCCTACGGCTAGATGTTAATGTAGGATGCTGTGGACCAGCAGCTGGTCGCTGCTTTGACAAGGATGAACTACCAGGTCCATACACATCGACATTAAATGGGCTACCTATAAATTGAAAATCACGAATGAATAAAAAACATGTATTATCATTAGCATACCAGGAACAGGTGATTCGGCAAATTTGACACTAATTATGTATCTACCAGGTTCAGAGACTTTGTAACTGACATAGCATGTTCCGTCATCATTATTAGGACACTCGATATTAGCCTTGCTTGGTCCCTCAATTGCAATAGCCAGCGGTCCGTTACCTGTTACAAAATAAAATATGTAAAAACAAAGATACACGAATAATAAATATAATGCATACGTTATTTGTACACATAAAAATAAAAGCAGTACCTGCATCGCGACTATCAACGACAAATTCATTGGATACGTTTATGTAACCCTCTTCAAGTCCAGCTCCGTAAGCCCGCACACGTGAAGCATCGGCGAAGTCAAGATGATGAGTTCGTGTAAAACTATCAGTACTATACGGAGTTGTGTGTCCGTTGCTTGCTCCTAAATGACATTAATTTAAGCAAACTGTTAAACGGAAATAAAAATTCGATTTGTAGCCGTTAGAACGCAGCAGCGCTAAATTTAAACGCGGCAAAGACAATAAATAATAAAAAACTCTCTTGTTCGTCATTATAGCATTAAGTTATCGATTTTCGACAATAAACCTGATCAAAATTTAGGAACAAAGTAACAAATACGACGGATTTTGCTTCCTGCATTTTTAGGAAATACAGGTTGTTTACACAAATTATTAACCTTTACGGAAAATCTCGGAAATAAATAGTAGTGAACATCATCGTATCACAATGAACGAACAAAATGTAAAAAACGAATGCCGAAATACAGATATTAACAATTTCTTAGCAAAACTATGAATTAGTATTCTAAAATATATGCCTGACTTACAGGATATCATAAATCGAAATTTTTGGCATTTTGCATACCAATAATATACACAACAGGAGCAAATCAAAATTGTCGTTTGAGTAACACCATAAACTATAGAAAAAGCGAAAAGCTTGCTAACCCTAAAAATCGAAAATTGTTATTGTTAACGAATAAATAATACAATAGTAGCCTTGTCAATGTAACTACGCAACGCCAGTTACAAATACGTTGCTGCACATAGGGTAAGCTTAGCAGCAAGTTTAAAGTTTTATGAAATAAAAAAAACGAGTTTTCTGGTAGCTAGCAGCAGCGCTTTATAAAGCTGCCGGATAATTTTATAGAATTTGAAGATATAGCTGATAGCCGCGAACGAACATACCAATATCATCCACAAGATTAGCATTATTAGTGTGTCTATGTGGAAGGTAACGTCGATCATTACTTTGGCTTCTGGAAAATAGTTTATGTGTAAGATCTTCATCATCTTCATTAAATTCGGATATTGAGTCAGCAGGAGCTGATCCAAGTTTATAAACACGTGGTTGGCGATCGACAATATTCGACGGTCTGCTTCCGGTTGACGGTGTGTTACGCCTTGTATGGGATGCACTGGTTTCCTTCTCTATCGGTAATTCAAAGGATAGAACAATTTTGGAGTATTTGTCGTCATCATCATCTTTGTGGCTCCCATGTCGGTCAGGAAATAATGGTTTGCTCTGAAGTAAATGGTGTTTCTGGTGATGTGGTTTGATAGAATCCTCACCAGCGATGGGAGTTGTAATAGCGGCCGTAGAACGTAAATTAGAAGGATCTAATCGGTCTAATATCCTACTCACACTCGAAGTACGAGACAAAATAGAAGCAGGCTGAGGTCGTAAAAGACGCATATCATTATCATGTTGAAGTCGATTCCGTTCATCATTATGCTGCAGATCAATAGATTTTCTGTTTAATGTTTCAAATATCGGAATAGGTGTAGAATGAGATATAGGACACGGCATTCCGGATTGAGATTTGTGATCATGATCAGTAGAAATATGTCTATGATACTTAAGATTTTTCTGTGATGAGGAAGGAGTCAATTTACTTTCCTTATCAGTGTCGCAAAGATTATCAGAGTATGTTTCCGATATAGTATTGGTATATTCATAAGTACGGCAACTATGCGACGAATGGCGTGCGGTAACATATTTTAACAAAGGACGTGATAAAATAGGAGCCGAGGAGGTAGCTTTAATTCTAAAATCGTCAAAATCTTCACCGACCGTCGGCTGTTTAAGATAAAATTCATTAGATGGTATTAGATGTTTTGCATTAGTTGATAATGCATGTGGTCCATCGGTAGCACCAATACCATCTCTTTGATCAGAACTAGTAGGCAATCGATTACCATGTTTGCTCGAGAGCACTTTTGCTGTGCCAATTATAGTTACATCAACTGGTGTAGATCTAGCCAGGGATATAGATTGTGAATGCTCAATAGGGAATATTGACGGCTTTGAAATAACAGTCGGAATAGTTACCGAATGACGCCGATGTACTGGTATAGGTGTATTTGATGGGGTTCGTGTAGGAGATTTAGATGGATGACCAAAACGTCTGTGAGACGGTAAACTAAGATCATGCCGACGATGAGAAACGTCGTCATGAGATACTGAACGCGGCAATTTTGAAGTGTAAGGTCTTTGCTCTTGTAGACCCCCATAGCCAATATGATCTGTAGAAATGTGGATAGCATCAATACTTTTCGGAAACTTCGCAACCTCCTTATCAACAGGTGTGACGACATCCGATATATTGTGAACACTTTTCTCAGGGTATATGTGGTCTGCATGATCAATTGGATGAAAATGAGGATCACGAATATCGTAAGAGAAAGTGCGTCTAAACGGAATATTAGTAGTATCGATATCTTTGGGTTTCACAAAATCCTTTTTAACAGGGATGTCAACGCCAGATCTCTTATGATCGATTCTGTAGAAATGACCTTCATGATTTACCGGCTTCTTACTTATATCATAAGCATCGTGAGGTAAACGTTTACATATAGAATCAGGTTTATTGTGGTCATTAACTTGATGAGTACGTAAATGGCATGAATCAACAGAATGTGATGATTTCTTATTATCAGGAACAATTCGTTGACTAGGGAAATAATTCGATTGGTTAATTGCCATTTTATTGCGTTCTGCAGAATCAGAATATGGTGAAGTCAAATTAGTTTTAATCGAATTACTACTTGAATCGTCTAAGCGATTGAATTTATAAATAGATTCTTTTACTGTTGGAGATACGTTAATATCAACTGAAGGAGGAAGATGTTTAGACAATGATCGATGACTATGTCGAGGAGATTCATCATTTTTTGTGGAGTCTAAGAACATTGAATCTTTTATCGATGTACTAATTTGAGAAGATGACGTTCTTGAACGATGTTTGGAGAGATGAATTATTTCCTGATATTCCGATTCCGACTCGTTAATATGTCTACGTGAAATTTCATCATCATAAGTGGGCGCTAATGCAAGAACTTCCTCTGTTAAACTAATTGATGGTACATCTTGAAGAACGTCAGTAGGTATCTTAGAAATAGATGATATTTCTGTCATAGATTTCGAAATCTTATCGTCATCTTTATCAACAGCAGATATTATTCCATTTTTATAAAAGACGTTTGATGACAAGCAAGGTTTTGTCTCGACACTATGTTGCTGTTCATGAAGTACATCAGGATGTCGACCGTGGGCTTTAAGATGATGAATGTGTTCATCAGCATATTGACCGTTCATATCAAAGGGTCGATCGTGATCATCAGTACGTCGACTGTGTTCATCGAGATGCCGACCGTCCTTATCAGGATATAAACTGCACTCCTCAGGATGTTGACCACGTTTATCAGGATATCGACCATGTTCATCAGAATATCGACCATGTTCATCAGGATATCGACCATGTTCATCAGGATATCGACCATGTTCATCAGGATATCGACCATGTTCATCAGGATATCGACCATGTTCATCAGGATATCGACCATGTTCATCAGGATATCGACCATGTTCATCAGGATATCGACCATGTTCATCAGGATATCGACCATGTTCATCAGGATATCGAACATGTTCATCAGGATATCGACTATGTTCATCAGGATGTCGACCATCTTCATCAGGATGTCGACTATCTTCATCAAGATGTCGACCATCTTCATCAGGATGTTGACCGTGCTCATCAAGATGTCGGACCTGTTCAACAGGATGTCGATTCTGTTCATCAAAATATCGACCCTGTTCATCAGGATGTCGAACATGTTCATCAAGACGTCGAACGTACTCTTCCGGATGTTGAACATTGTCTTTAGGATCAAATGGGCGATGATCATCACGCAGATAATCAGATCGGTGTTGATCGCCAGTTTTAAGCTGATTACCGGATCGGCGAAGGTCGTTAAGTCGACGCTGATCGTCAGGTCGAAGCTGATCGTCAAGTTGGAAGAGGTCGTCAGATCGTAGATGATCATGAGGTCGGTGATCATCAAAAGGATGACGGTGATCATGAGGTCGGTGGTGATCATCAGGTCGGTGGTGATCATCAGGTCGGTGGTGATCATCAGGTCGGTGGTGATCATCAGGTCGGTGGTGATCATGGGGTCGGTGTTTATCATGGGGTCGGTGTTTATCATGAGGTCGGTGGTGATCATGAGGTCGGTGGTGATCATGAGGTTGGTGTGGATCATGAGGTCGATGGTGATCATGAAGTCGGTGGTGATCATGAGGTTGTTGGTGATCATGAGGTAGGTGGTGATCATGAGGTCGTTGGTGATCATGAGGTAGGCGGTGATCATGAGGTAAGTGGTGATCATGAGGTAGGTGGTGATCATGAGGTAGGTGGTGATCATGAGGTAGGTGGTGATCATGAGGTCGATGGTGATCGCGAGGTTGGTGGTGGTCATGATGGCAGTGGTGATCATGGGGGCGATGATGTTGATCATGAGGGCGATAGAGGTGATCAGATCGATAGTGACTATCAGGTCTGTGATGGTCAAAAGGGCGAATGTCATCATGACTGGGGTTGTCATCAGTATGTCGGCGGTCGTCAGAATAGTAATGTTCATCAAGATGACGATGATCTTCAGGATGGTCTTTGTCGGAAGATTCATCACTGACAGCATGATCGGATATTCGGTCACTTGACCACTCTTCATATTTAGAATATTTTGATACATGCTTTGTTTGCACATGTCTTCTATTAAGACGTTTCTTTATTGTTGAATGTATTTCTTTATCTTTTGATGTATTGCTGCGTCCATCGTTAAGTGAAAAATGTCTCGTAAGTTTCTTACCATTTTTGAAGTTTTCATCAATTGTAGCTGACACTTTATTATTATCAAATGAATGACGTCTTGGGGAAAATGGGAGTGATTTTCTATCCTTTCCATCGTTTGGATAGGAACTATCATCCATAGTCCGATTTTCCCTACTACCGTCATCCCCATACTTAAAAGAACGCATATCTCTATGCAATTTGGAAGGAACTACTTCTGAGTCAAAATACGTTTTACTACAAGGAATAGATGCATCAGTATGGTGATCTTTAGCTTTTCCATCAATTTGATTTATATTTGTAGATTCTATAGGCTCGGCACGTTTACTTTTGTTAAGTATGTTGTCTACAGGTGGACGATATAATGGTACATCATATTGTTTACTATTGTCAATATATTGTCCTGTCGATAGTGAAGAATAAGGTACGTCATCGAATTTACTAAATAATGATTTATCGTCAGGTGACGAATAACCGTATTCTTTAGGTAGCATTCTATCATTAGTTCGGTCTATAGAATATGAAGCAGAGTCATGGATATCATTATCAACGGGATGTGTCTGTCTCAAGCATGGAGACGTGTTTCCATCAATATGATGTCTTGTAAGACGTGGATCAATATCAACCTCGCCGATACGCTTATATTTCGCTTGCAAATCATTAACATGATCAACATTATGATTTTCAGAGTCTAATTTACAATCAGATACAGTAGATTTATCATCATGACGTAAATAAATAGATCTAGGCGTGTCTTTCAAATACGGCAAAACATTATCTTTATGAGATTTGCGTTTGTCAAAGACTTGTTGATTTTCATCGCAAGATCTACCCTTTAAGTATGGAACAGTTCCATCATGATGTATACTTTTATCATATGAAGTATTATCATCATAAGACCGATCTTTTAAAAACGAAGTACGTACATCACCACGATCGTGTAAAGTTGATCCGTCAGTGAATGGAATGTGTTTGTCATGCGGTTTCTTTCCACCATCACATGAAATATTTTTTGAATACGAAACAGCGCCATCATGTGTTTCACCTCTTAATCCTTGAATTGTACGGTCATCAATAGGGTAGGTTTCAGCATCGTAGTAAACAAGACCGTCATCTTCAGGTGTACCGCCTACTATTCTAAGATACTCGTCAGATTTAGCAGGTTGATCGTATTCCATATCGCCCAGCTTAAGTGGCAATAAGCTATCGCTCACCGACAAATCATGCAGATGGTCAGGGATCTTTTTAAAATAAAAAATACTTTCTCTTGCACTTTGATTTTCATTAGACAATTTACCATCTTTACCAGTAAATACCGATGGCAAGGATCCACTGTCATATTGTCTATCTTTCGAATATGGAAGACTGCTATCACGCGATGGGCGATTATTATACGAATATTTTACTTTATCGGTAGGTTCATCTTTAAAATATGGAACTGTATGTTTTTTATCCAACGCATCGCGTTGTTCATCTGTTAAGGTTACATCATCATGATAGTGACTATCTTTAGTATACGGTTTAGTGTAATGAGAAGCTATGCGTTTATCAAACGGAGTAGTATCCGCAAACAAAAACTTATCTTTAGTATGTGGCATTATGCGATCATCCCGTGCATCTAGCTGATCGTATGGTAAGGATTCATCGTCATTGCACATATCTTTCGAATATGGTACAATGCCGTCAAGCAATAAGCGTTTATCATAGCGTTCATTGATTCTGGCTTTGTCAAGTGATTCAAGTGGTTTGTATTGTGCGGGTCCATCGTCACATTCTTCATTTTTCGAATATGGAATAATACCGTCACGCGATGGGTGTCTATAATACGAATCCGAGGGTTTATCAGAAGGTTCACTTTGGGAAAACGGAACTTTGCCATCAAAAGGGGATTTTCGTGTGTTGTATGATGAAACTCTATCGTCATAGAGACTATCTTTCGAATATGGGGTTGCACCGTCATTCAATGGGGGTTTATGATATGAAGTAGGAACATCAATTGGGGACTTATCTTTAGTATACAGAACTCTGCCATCATCGAGTAATTCTCGTTGGCCGTGTGGTGAGAATTCATTGGCATATTGTCTATCTTTCGAATACGGAGCATTATCGTGACGCGTTGGGCGTTTATTATACGAATCAGTTACTTTATCCGAGGATCCATCTTTGAAATACGGATCTGGTCGATAATCCCGTGAATCTTGTTTATTATATGGTGATGATCTAGCATCATATCTACTATGCTTAGTATATGGTTTAGAGCCATCACGAGGTGCGTGTTTATCAATCGGAGTGATCCCATCAAGCATAAACTTACCTTTTGTAAACGGAATTGAGATATCATCCGGTAGATCATTTTGCTCGTTCGGTGAAGATCCATCGGCATACTGTTTATCTTTCAAGTACGGAGCAAGGTCGTCACGATATGGGCGTTTATCATACGAATCGGTTACTTTATTCGAAGGACCATCCTTAGAATACGGAAATGCGCGATAATCCGGTGCATCTCGTTTATCATAATGTGAAGCTCTATCATCGTAGCGATTATCTTTAGTATATGGTTTAGAGCCATCACGAGGTGCGTGTTTATCAATCGGAGTGATACTATCAAGCATAAGCTTACCTTTTGTAATCGGAATTTCGATATACTTCGGTAAATCTCGTTGCTCGTATGGTAAAGATTCATCGGTATACTGTTCACCCTTCAAGTACGGAATAACGTCGTCACGATATGGGCGTTTATCATTCGAATCGGTTACTTTATCAGAAGGACCATCCTTTGAATACGGATATGTGGCATATTCCCGCTCATCGCGTTTGTCAAAAGGTGAAGCTCTATCATCGTAGCGATTATCTTTAACATATGGTTTGGAGCCATCACGAGGTGCATGTTTATCAATCGGAGTGGTACCATCATGCGTAAGCTTACTTTTTGTAATCGGAATTGCGATATAATCTGGTAAATTTCGTTGCTTGTATGTTAAAGATCCATCCGTATACTGTTTATCTTTCGAGTACGGAGCAGAGTTGTCACGATATGGGCGTTTATCATACGAATCGATTACTTTATCAGAAGGACCATCCTTGGAATACGGATATGTGGCATAATCTCGTTCATCGTGTTTGTCATATGGTGATGCTCTGTCATCATAGGGACTATCTTTAGTATATGGTTTAGTGTCAACACGAGGTTGGTGTTTATGAATTGGAGTGGAACCATCAAGTATAAACTTATCTTTAGTATACGGCACTGAGCGGTCATCCGGTAAATTCCGTTGCTCGTATGGTGAAGAATCATCGGCATACTGATTATTTTTCGAGTACGGAAAATGGCCGTCACGCGTTGAATGCTTATCATACGAATCATTTCCTTTATCGGAAGGTATGTCTCGTGCACCATTTTTGTCATGTGGTAATGATCTATCACCATCGCGACTATCTTTAGTATATGGTTTGTTAACATGACGAGATGTACGTTTATCAAGAGGAGTAGTACCATCAAGCGCAAACTTATCTTTAGTATACGGCACTGAGCGATCATCTAGTAAATTCCGTTGATCGTATGGTGAATATCCATCAACATACGGTTTAGCTTTCGAGTAAGGAACAGTGCTGTCACGAAGTGCCTGTTCATCATATGGAGTAGGGCCTTTAACCCTGGTCATATCTTTAGATATTGGAACTATGTCATCATTAGGTGATTCCCGTGTGTTGTATGGTAATGTTCGATCGTTCAAACGTTTATCTTTCGATAATGAAACATTATTACGCAGTTTGATTTTATCATTAGAGGTAGGACCATCAACTAAAACTTTTTCGTTGGAATAAGGAATTCCTTCATCAAGTGGTTGTTGGCCGAATGGTGAGATTTCATCGGCATATCGTCTATCTTTCGAATATGGTAAAGTGTCGTCGGGCGATGATGGCTTATCGTAAGAATCAGGGATTGTATCTGAATGTTCATCTTTGGAATGAGAAATTGCGCGATCAGTCGGTAACTCGTGTTGCTCGTTTGGTGAGCATTTGTCGTAATATCGTTTATCTTTCGAATACGGAATCATGCCGCCATGTTGGGTGCGTTCATCATACGAAGTAGGGCCTTCAACCTTGATCACAACTGTAGATAATGGAATTATATTATCATTTAACGATTTTCGTGTGCCGTATGTTGAGGCTTCATTGTCCAAGCGCCTATCTTTGGAATACGGAACAGTACCATCAACTAAACTTTTATCTTTGGAATAAGGAATTTTATCATCAAATGATTTTCCTCGATCGCTTGGAGAAACTTCATCGCCATATAGTCTATCTTTCAAATATGGAAGGGTACTTTCACGCGATGGGCGCTTATCAAATGAATCAGTGACTTTATCCGAAGGTTGATTCTTGAAATATGAAATTGTACGAGCATCCGGTAAATTTTTTTGCTTGTCATTATACCGTCTGTCTTTCGAATGTGGAACAGTGCCTTTACGTGATGGTTGTTTATCATACGAATCGGTTACGTTATCGGAAGGTCGATCTTGTGCATCATGCTTGTCATGAGGTAATGCTCCATCATCATCGCGACTATCTTTAGTATCTAATTTGTTTTCATGATGAGGTGTGCGTTTATCAAAAGGAGTGGTACCATCAAGCATAAACTTATTTTTAGTATACGGTACTGATCCATCATTCGGTAAATTCCGTTGGTTGTATGGTGAATATCCAACAGCATATGGTTTATCTTTCGAGTACGGAACAGTGCCGTCACGATGTGTCGGTTCCTCATATGAAGTAGGACCTTCAACATCGGTCTCATCTTTAGATAATGGAAATCTGTTATCATTCGGTGTGCCGTACTGTAAGGTTTGATCGTCCAAACGTTTATTTTTCGAATATGGAACATTACTATCATAGAGAATTTGTTCATCATAAGAGGTTGGGTCATCAACCAAAACCTTATCTTTAGAATACGGAATTCCATCATCATGTAATTCTCGTTGGTCGTATGGTGAGACTCCATCATTATACCGTCTATCTTTCGAATATGGAAGAGTGCCTTTACGCGATGGGTATTTATCATACGAATCGGTTACTTTATCGGAAGGTCTATCAAGTGAATCACGTTGGTCATGTGGTAATGATGCATTATTATAGCCACTATCTTTAGTATATGGTTTGTTTTCATTACGAGGTTGGCGATTATCAAAATGGATGGTATCATCAAGCATAAACTTATCTTTATTATACGGCACTGAGCGATCATTCGATAAATTCTGTTGGTCGTATGGTGAATATCCATCAGCATATGGTTTATCTTTCGAGTACGGAATAGTTCTGTCATGTGAAATTGACGGAGTGGAACTATACGGAGTTGTAATTTCGTCAAAGCTTCGATCATGTGATGACGGGATTGTGGGCTGATCTAATGGTTCTATTGGGTTGTATGATAATGTCTTATCATCTTCATACCGACTATGACCCTCAGAATAAGGTTGTTCCTCATCAAGTGGGTAGCTTACTTTGTCAACGGGTTCTTTTTTTGAATATTTTATTGTGCTCTTATCGAGAGGTTTTTCTTCCGAATATGGTATAATATCGTAATCGTTAGGTTTTTGCTTGGAAGATATTTCAGTGTTATCATCTAACGGTATTTGACCTTCCGAGTGTTCAGGCATTTTTCTGAGTTGAGCATGTACGCCTTCAGGTTTTCTTTCATAATGTTGTGAGTTAACATCATCCACGGTGCTTGGTAAGCGTTGTTCTTGTCTTAAAGGTAGATGTTTTTTCGCATATGTTTCACTCTTAGGACTTACGGGGCACGTTCCCGCTTCAGTTTCTGGTTTGTAAAAGTCAGGATAATGCTGTTCTGTTTCGATCGGAAATGATCGCTGACGAGCCATAGATATTTTCTCATCTTCCAATTCCCGATCGGGATTCGAATGCAAATTACTTATATACTTCATCCTATTACGATCATCTAGTGAATGATATTTCGGTTTTCTTTTCGAAACAGAAACAGTTTCAGGTGAATCAACTTGACTAGTAAGTGGATGATAGATTTCTTTCTGTCTTTTGGGGTCGGTATGCGTAAAAGGCATGCTATCGGTATCAGAAGCACTGCTCGCTCTGTTTGATCGTTTCTGACTTAAATGCAACATATCGTTGTCATCAGACGATTTTACTAAAGCTTTCTGCTTTATTTTACCAAAACGATCGTATTTACCGTCGTGACTTGTTGGTGCATCTTTTCGTTTCTCAATAGATATTTTTTTCATATGAACAGGAGTACCGCCGTCCTTCTTAGATAACAAGGACATCGGCATCATAGTTCCGTAATCGTGCTCTATGGGAGCATCTACATCATCGAGATTTGTACTTTCAACTATGCTGCCCTTAACACGCGGCGAATCCATGGTTGGTTTAATGTAGGTTCTAATTAATCTGGCTCTATGTGATGAAGGAATTATTTTATCAGGTATATTCACATCTGAACAAGAACGTGCTGTTCGCAATGTTTCGTTAACTGATAACGTATCAATATCTATTGAATTGATTTCTTCTTTAGTGGTGGGTACATTTTGTGTCGTGGCACCTAAATCAGGATATCTAAAATCATCTTTAGGACTGTAAGTTTCTTCGAAAGGTGATTTAATTAAATGTGATGGTAAATCTTCTAGATCAGCTTGGCGACTTGGTGATGATGTTAGACTTGGTTTACTTAACAACTGTTCACCTGATATTTCCCTAATTCGTTGATGAGGTTGTATAAAATGCGTCGGTTCAGTAAGTGTTGCCGCGTCATACCGATCTGGTGCATCAAAATCGTGTGAATCATCACGATCGGGTAAATAACGCTGAAATGCATGATTACCTTTATCTAACGGACGTTTTTGTTTATGTTGGCCATTATCAATAGAAAAATGTGCTGGGACACTTTCATCTAACTTATCTATTTTCGAAATGATATTATCATTACTAGCATTATCACCAATATGTATGGGAGTAAATGTACCACTAACAACTGATTTAGAATGATCATCTTTATGTGATAATAGAGAAGAAGGCTGACCATCAGCTGTTTGAGGAGACTTTAAAACATCTAAATTAGACCCTGTATTTTCTAACGTACCAAGTTGATCATGTGGTTTAACAGATTTCATTATTACCTTATGAGGAGAGATAAGATGAGATTCGTCGCCTACTGTCGCAGTCGGTATAATTTGTGGTGACTTCAAATCGTTCAATCTTGAAAGTCCTTCGCGATTAAGAATTGATGTTGGTGACAATGCTTCTCTTAGCATATGAAATTTAGATTTCTTAGGCAATTGTGTAACTATAGTATGGTCGTCATCAGTCTTATTATCATCGCTTACGACATAATTGAGTTTGTTAAATTTTTCATGTAACTTTTGAGGTACTGGTGATATCAATGAGGGTTTATTATAATATCCATCAGCAGTGTCAACTGGTATAGTACCATATTTTGCGGATAGCGGTGTTTCAGAGTCAGATTTGTCTATGTCCTTACTTGAAATTGACATGTATCGAGGTTGTTGTCTTGCTTTACTGATGTCTCCTGCAGGTTCCTTTCGATGAGTGAGAGTAGGCACTTCCTGAGGATTATCTGACGAATAATTACTTGACGTAACGGGACGAGATAAACTTGTTAATTTATTAGATGGTGAGTTATATTGACTGCTTGGATAAGATTCGTTAGATAAAACGGCGCCTGGTGAGGAGGAACTATCAACCATAGATAGACGATGATAATCAGGTGTGTCGAGTGGAAGTGATGATGACGAATAGTGAGGTTTAGTAGATAAATCACCCGTGAATGGGTTTGCTTAAAATATAAAATCGAAATAAATATAATCACTTTACCTGACTAAATGATCAAAATTTAATTAAAAAATTCAAGTCACCTAGCAGATATATCGTCTTGTGTTTATGTTCCTACTCTGAGGCCATTCTCAGACTCCATATATATATATATATATATATATATATATATATATATATATATATATATATATATATATATATCTATAAAATTTAAATCAGGAAAAACATTTTTTAAGAACTTTAGATATTGTTGTGTCAATTGTAGCACAAAAAAATATTGTATTGTATTTGGTGTGTGTGCTACAATTGACACAGCAATAACGAAAGCTTTTCAACATTTCTTTTTTCTGGATTCAAATTATATATATAGAAAGAGGTGAAAATATCTGAAAGCATTATAAACATTTTTATTATAAAAAAGCATACAAACCCGTAAAGATAATTTATTCGTCCGGCAGTATTCACATAATAATACTGTTATATTAAAATATGAACACTAAATTATTGTTTAGTAAGACTTTTTTAAAGGTCACATTAGTGTACATGATGAAAATGTTTCTAATTATTTAAAATACTGTTTATTTTATTCTATTTTTCATTTCATTGTATTTTACAACTACCACTGATTGTTTAAATATTAATACAAAATAAAGAAACCATAACATGTTTAAAGAAAACAGAATATAAATTTCAAACAAAGTCCATTTACAGAAAATGTAATTCACAACTCAGTATTTATTCTATCAAATTGCGAGATATCACAATTAGAAGAAAGAGAAGATAGTGCATGTTTCGCGAACAGTCGATCCATTATTCGCATAGCAATTGCTGTTTTTGATTATAAAATATAATCTGCTGTACAATTATGCTATCACAGCCATTACATTTTATCATACACGATAAGTAAAAAATAAAAGGATAGTAAGATTGTGTGGATTAGAAAAACAGTACGATTAAGATAACTGTCAATATCGCGTGACAGTCGCAATTTGGTGATTACTTATAACAAGGCAATTTGCTGTTACCCATCTTAAAAAAAGCTTTTGCATATTTTGCTAAAAATAACAACTAAAATTCAATAATCGGTTCTACACTTAATTATATTTATTGAAAATTACATTTATGCTTGAAAATAAAATCCAGAGTACGTATAAAATCGTTTTAAAGCTAAAATCAAAGATTATTTAAAAAAAATTTAAACTTTTAAACACGCAAATTAATATAAAAATTGTAATTTTCTGAACATGCTAACAGAAGTTAGCGAAATATCAAAACAAATCCTCTTTTATTTGATTCAGCTCCAATAATTATTTATCAATAATGGATCAGAATCAACTATCTAAAATAAGAATTGTCAAAAATATGGATTTCTAATCCGACAAAAGCCAGAAAAGCATTGCTAAAACTACACTATAGGACAATATATAGCATCAAATGCATGACCCACATTAGCTGTATTTAAAATTATAATTACAATAATAAAAAACAAGTATTTCATGTAATACAAGAAATAAAAAATTAAAATTAATCAAAATAAGAGCATTATCAAATTTGACAAATACATGATAAGACATCGTTATAAAATATACAACCGCTAAATATTATTTGTTAATAATAAATAATATAAATTTCATAAAACACTTCACAGTAGCAGAGTGACAATTTAGAAAGAATTTACCTGAAATGTTAACATGGAATGGAGACCCAGCGATATGTTTTCCTCCATATTTTACAGTAACAACGTAATCCCCAGGAGCTGCAGGCCAATATGTTGCATCACATGTTCCGTCCTTATTATCCTTACATCGTATTTCAGCTTTAGAAGGTCCTTCAACAGCAACGGCAAGACTTCCTTAAAATATAAATGTAAAAAAATATTAATACAAACATAAATATTAAAATAT